>JARQZK010003715.1:147500-162500 GCA_030704885.1 Cynegetis impunctata
GACTTGGGTTTACATACGTATAAAATTATATTAACTCAAGAGCTGAAGCTTTTAGATCATCGAAAGCATTCTGAGTTTGCTGAATGGACAATAAAATAAAATGTGATTTAACCCCTTTGGATTTTTTTTGTGGGGATTTTTGAAATCATCAGTGTATGCAGATAAACCACGAACAATTAAAGCATTTAAATAGAATATTGAGACCTATATTGGTGAAATTAGATTAGATTTATTACATAGAGTCATTGAGAATTGGACTAATCGCATTTGCTCCTGTAACCAAACTCGAATTGATCATTTAAATGATGTCTTATTCAGAAAATAATGGTCTCTTATCGAGCTGCAAAATATAATGAAACAATTTTTCTATAAAACATATTTTTTGCTTTATTATATTTTGAAATCATATCATCCATGTTGAATATATATATATATATATATATATATATATATATATATATATATATATATATATATATATATATATATATATATATATATATATATATATATATATATATATATAATATATATAAATATACAAAAAAAACTTTCAAATTTCTTGCACAATTAACTCAAATTCTTCTAAAATATAAACTCAGTTATCACATCTTTCTTCGATAGACCTAGGTACTTTCAAGAAATATTTGAATTTTTCAACATCATCTACATCTTCAACATCCAACCTTCAATTACATCCATAGCATTATTTTTTTCTAGGTATAGGTGTAATATTGAACTTGGTGGAAATGAAAAGTACTCAATGTCTTTCTCAAGACAAATCCTCGATAGAAACAATTGAATATCTATTTCATACATTACGTGGGAAAGAGTTTCTATGGTTTCGCTAAACATCCTAAAGTAACAGCCACAGCCATAAGAAATTTAGAGAAACATAGGTAGGTACTTGTCTTATATTATGAAAATTCGATTTCTCTAATTCCTCCTTAATAAAAATAATTGAAAACATATTTTCTATAATCACGTGGGTAAGGGTTTCTCTGGTTCTTCTTAAATTATAATATTAGTAGTACTGACTGCTGATATTGAACTGTTCAAAAACTTAAATGCCCTATTATTGCTGAGAACATTGAAAAATTGAGTACCTACAATCAAACTCAAATATAATTAGATTCTCATTTAAAACTCGTTCTGAAGCTTCTGAGCAATTGTATTAATATCTCGAATTATTTAATTAATTTTAGATAATTATATTAATTCTGAATACAACCTTATATTATTATACTTACAGGAACATTGGGATTGGCACTAGTTCCAGGCGTTGTCATAGCCACTATACTAATGGGTGTGGCCATATTTATAGAATACATAACGATTATCAAACAAAAAATTAGAACTACCTGGGCATGGCGGACGCCAATTCCATACACTGAAATGAAAAATACAACAATCATTCATATTATGCATAGATTCATCTTTGAGGATTGTACCTATTAGTGTTTGTACAGTTAATTAACAGAAAATGTTTACCTTTTGGTTTCATGATACTTCTATCCTTCACAGGTCGTAATAATACAACACACAAAAACAAAATATTCGAAAATAATTGTAAAAAGCATTAAATCTTCTACTAGGAATATGAAATTCTATACAACACAAACACGGTCAAGCAAGATTTGTTCATTAGTCACCATTGAATTTCTCGGACAAGTATTTGCTGTAAAATGTGAAATAATTTAGTCCTCTCGACATATGTTTGAAACCAGTGGAAGATACCAAAGATTTGTTTTTGTATCGACTTACCTCATTTATGTTTTTGTCTCAGGTTATCTACAGTTTGACATTGTTTCCAAATAATAATTAGACTTAATATTTTTTACGCCGTATAGAGTATCTAGGAAAATTTATTACGTATACTCATATACCAGGTCTCGAACCCAGATATTCCAAGTTTAAACGATATACTCTGTTATATAATATAAAATTGGCTAGGTATGCAAGTGTGTAATTCTCATGTTTTACTCGTTGTGGTTTTTGACGTATTTTGTAATACAATGGCATAATTAGATTGAACATTTAAAAATTTGAGCTGGAAATTATTAATAAACATATTGAAACAATGGTTATAAAAACAATTTACACATTTTTTTATAATATACACATGACGGACGTTTCGGTGAAACTTCACCTTCTTCAGATGCTGAATGCGAACTAAATATATTTCTCCGTTATATGTATTATTAATTATTTGTAACTATCCTTCTATTTACCCTTTCCACACAATTTGTCATCTATATTTTCTTGTATTCCATATAACGGAGAAATATATTCAGTTTACATTAAGCATCTGATGAAGGTGAAGTTTCACCGAAACGTCCGTCATGTATATATTATTAATAAATGTGTAAATTGTTTCTATTACCAATGTTTTAATATGGTTATTAATTTACATCATGTATCGGCCCAATGAATACATAATTTATTATTGATAAACTTTAGCTATTCACAAATTTACTAACTAGTATATTCTAAATTTATTTCTCCTTTCCGTCAATAAAATTTGATTGTTTCCTCATTATTTTCGAGGGACCTTCCTATGCTCAAATCATTGAATTTATAGTGATATTTTAAAAGGAAGGTAATCATTGATTACAGATTAGTTAACCGTTAACAGCATATCAATTATTCCACTGGTTTTCCATACAAAAGTATTGATTTAGTCATCAAGTGAAATGTAGTTCTATTTGTGTTTTCACTGCACTGAATTTAAACGTTTTTTTTTCAAACTGAAATATTTTCGAGTGAGGTAGATACATATATCCATCAGAACTACTCATAAATGTTTGAAAAAAAATTACTTATCAAAATTCAACACGTTGATCGAATTTATTATTGCTATTGATTAAAATAAAAAAAACGAATTATCTGCGGAGCCTTGTCACTGAAATCGCATTTTTCACTAATTTTCATAATTTTTTACATAAAAATTCTGTATCTCCTGAGTCAACTTAGAAAAGTGCTTTTTTGTGTCACTTTTTTCAGAAGTGTAGGAAAAATATGAGCAAGGTGCCATTCGATTCGGAATGGCATGCTGATATTTTTTGAAAAGAAAATAGAATTTCGCTAGCGAAAATTGCAAAAGTTATGAACAATTTTCTGAAAGAAAAACGGAGGAGTATGGTTATTTGCAAATATCTCCAAAATTAAGATTTTTGACATGTAAAAAAAGATTCAAAAAGAAGAGGAAATTTTCTTAAATAAGTCCAAACCCCCGGAATTTAAGGATTAATATCTATACTTTTCTCAGAGGGGTAAAAATTCGACCGAAATAGGGTAATTCACGCCTATTTGGGACACTTAAACAATAAACAGTATTTTACATTATAAAATACAAAAATTGAGAAAAAAAATTCGAGAACTTTCTGGATAGTTCATAGATGAACAATATTATGGTGGGAAAAATTTTTATCGCCATTTTTCAATTAGTTATGCAATAGTTAATTAATTATTTGTTGCTGCTTGAAATGTAACATTACAAGTGCAAAACCAGTTAAACTATAGATCTGAGATTTTTTTCTTTTTTGGAGCTAGTTCTGAAAGGCTTCAAAATAGATTTTTGCTAAAAAAATCAAAAAACTTTAATTTTGCAGTTTTTATCAACAATTTACGTAATTGCAAAATAATTTTTTTTTATTAATCATAATTTTTTTTCAAACAACGCATTTGTTTATAACAATTTTTCAAACAATACGAGATCAAAATTTCAAAAACCATTTCCATGCAGCTCCCGATAATAATTTTTCATTTTATTTTGCAGCTACGAAAATTGTTAATAAAAAACTAAAAAATTGAAATTTTTCAATTTTTTTAACAGATCTATTCTGAAGCCTTTCGAAACTATTATTAAAAAGGGAAAACAAACCGAGATCTAAAGTTTGATAATTATCACACTTGTAATGTACCGGGTGGCCAGATAAGAATGCAAAGTGCTGTATCTCGTAAACTATTCGTCGTAGAGACAAAATTTTCTTTCTGCGATATTTTAGGCATGAAATGAGATACCGAGATGCGATTTTGACTTGCCTATTTTGGTATCATCACACTTCATTTGTATCGGAAAAAATTCATATTATTGCATTTAATTTTTCAAAGAAATAAGCAATTTTCTATTATTATATCAAAAAACGCGCTCAAGCGCCATCACTAAAATTTTGACATATGACAGATAATATGGATTTGATGATCCAATAAATGCTTTTCCAAACGAGACCAACTTTGTTAAAATCGGTTCAGTAGTTTGGAAATTACAGCTGTTTATTCAAAAACACATTGAATCACCCCCCACCACTTCATTTCAATAAATACGTCGAAAAATGTGAAACAAAAATTACTCGAATAGAGCCAACTTTGAGGAAGTATATGTTTTTGTGATACATTTACTAGGTGAATTTCAGAGAAAAATCACTCTAAAAGTTTTAGATGGCATTTACGCCTCCTGGTGGCCATCTTGGAAACATAAAAACAATTTCCAGGATTTTGTTTTGGCCACTTCAGACATAAATTTTTTTACTGTAAGTCTCTAGGACGAATAGTTTACGAGATACAGCACTTTGCAGTCTTATCTGGCCACCCTGTACATGTTCAAGCAGCAAAAAATTATTAATTGCATAACTAATTGAAAAATAGCGATAAAATATTTTTGTCGATGGAATATTGTTCATTCAGCTATCAAAAAGAGCTTGAATTTTCTGATTTTTCAATTTTCGTATTCAATATGGTGAAATAATGTTAATTTTCAAAGTGTCCTAAATGGGCATGACTTGCGCAAACCAGATTACTACAGAAACTCTTCTTTTTTGCTTCAGTAAATTGTTTATAACTCCTACAATTTTTGCGAGCGGAATCTAATATTCTTCAAAAACAACTATATGCTTTTCCGAATAAAATGACACCTTGCTCATATTTTTCCGACACTCTGTAGTGGAACAAAAAAGCACTTCTTGACTTGACTATAGTGTGCACTTGTTTAGCATAAACTCATTCCATATACCAAATTTTTCTTCTCTAACTTGATCAGCATAAGCTGTGGAGGTGCGTGAATAGATCATGAAAGAATATGAAATCTCTAAACTAAAATGGTAGCGGTTAAGGAAAATGGTTGAAACCACCGTGGTGCACTTCCCCAACATTAACTCAATTCAAGTCAGAAATTTCAACCTTTTAAATCAATCTGGATCAGCTGGTGTCGTGTGCAAACGTCCAAACACAACGAAAAAAAAAACCCCTATATAACAAAATGGTGGCGATCATAGAAAAAACTTATATAGCCAATAGGCACTTCAATCTACGTATAAATTTTTAGCCTCCTTATATAATTCGTAGGATGTTTGGGCAATAACTCTCCATACACCGCTCAAAAAGCACTAGAATAATTATGAGATGTATATTTATGTTGTAGATAATTCTTTCCTCGTATTTTTCCACCAACAGTAGTTTTGCAAAATTATATCAGGAAATATATATAATATGTATATATAATATGTATATATGTTGTGTCGTATGTTTTCTCGGATGGTGGAATGAATCAGAGAAAGATTCCGGGGTTCAATCCGATTTCGGAAGTTTTGTTGGCGCTGAGAAGCACCGTTTGTTTCACGACGTTTCGCCAAAATCTCATTTGGCATTTTCAAGTGCTGCTGTACGTCTGGTGACTCGACGGCAACTACTTATGAGTAGTTGCCGTCGAGTCACCAGACGTACAGCAGCACTTGAAAATGCCAAATGAGATTTTGGCGAAACGTCGTGAAACAAACGGTGCTTCTCAGCGCCAACAAAACTTCCGAAATCGGATTGAACCCCGGAATCTTTCTCTGATTCAATATGTATATATATATATATATATATATATATATGTATATAAAAAGGAAAGGAAACACACGTGTTTCATTCCTCCCTGAAGTATGTGTCAGGGAGGCGGGCAGCTTGAGTTTGGGTTTAACTCCTTCAGCCAGATCAGAGGATACACTTGTATGTACAAGTGCATTAAGGATAGGTGAGACGGGATATTTATGGAACATAGGAAGTGTGGGTAGGGTTCAGAGGATGAATACTGGCCCAGCATTCGCCTTATAAGTTTAAATGCAGTGACTTACATTACCATGAGGAAACCTCTGAAAAAAACTCATGGCAGATCAGTCGGCCCCGGGGTTTGAACCCGAGACCTCCCAAATACTAGCCAGCGTACCTAACGTACTCTACTAACTAGCTTGGTATATATGTATATCAGGGGCGGCTAGTCAAAGGAGGCTAAGGAGGCTAAGCCTCTTCAATAATATTTCGTGCATCACTAATATATTATATTGAATAGTCAGCATTCAGCATATTCATATTAATCAAAATCATATTATTTTATGCACCTACCTTCCTTTCAACCTACATTATATGATATAATTTATTAATTAAGATAGAAGGTATTTACATTTACTGCATTTCATTCATTTCAAGATTTGTGGCAATGCTGCGGAGACTTAGAAAGGTATATTCTCAACGTTCATTATGCCTGCCACAGAAAAGCAAACAACGGTGCAAATACTCCGAATGAATACTTCATTGCAATAGAAAAGCAAAACACATGTAAATGGCAACACCGATAGAGACCCAGACTCATACAATGTCGACCAATCACAACTATAGAATTTCGCGTGACATCGAGTGAATTCGTTGGAAAGCATTAATTGAATCGTAGTGTGATCGTAATTACTGATGGCCGTAAACAGCAGCGTGTTTACTTATATTGCTCGCGTATTGTTTTAAAATGAGTTTGGTTACTGAAGTTAATTTCAAAAATGTCATTGGTGGCAGTGTTTACTTTTTACTAGTGAAAATGTCTCTGTTTGGGGCCGCTTAGGATTTGAGAATTTAATTCTATAACTAGCTGAAAGTGAGGAATTTTTCACCGATAAAGTAACTTTAAATACAGCACGCGGATTAATATCTTACTTACAAGATTAATAGCTTAGGGTGCTTGTTTTACTTTGATTTTCTTTAAATTATAAGGCGGTTGACCTTGAAATCCTAAAAATTTTCGCCTATGGTGTATTTTTTAACACCTCTTGTAGCCTCCTTAAACCAAAATCTCACGAGCCGCCACATATATATATATATATATATATATATATATATATATATATATATATATATATATATCTATATATATATATATATATATATATATATATATATATATATATATATATATATATATATATATCAGATATCTAAAATATTTGGAAATTATTGATTCAGGAGGTATAAACCCGATATGAAAATCACTTCCGCACCTGACTGTTTACATTCGATATAGTGCAATAGACTATTATTTTCATAGAAGATATGAGTTAAAAGTAGCTTATAATTAAACTAACCTGGAACTTCTGCAAAATCCATAGCGATTACTTTCGTGTTCAATCTAATCTGAACATGCCTTTCTTTTCAACACTATTTTCTGAAGAAGGAGTCACCAACCAGTTATGCGTTTCCTACGTAAGTTTTCCGTAGATTGAGGCTATAAAGTAATTACCTAATAACTTTCCTTCAAAATGCATACATAAATAGGAAATTGGTCGATATCAACTTTTAAATTTGGTTTCTATTATGCACATTCTCAGGTTATTATCTCTTTTCCTGAATGTTCAAATGTTGAGGATAAATATGATTTAACTTATAGCTGAACTTCAGACACATATAGACTTAATGTTTATTGATATGAATTGAGAAGCATGCTGAACACTTATTTTAGCTTTTCTTTAACGTTCACCTAGTCTTTGGTCGTAACGAAAATCATTTCTTCAGTTTTGACAAACAAGTCATTGAAGTTATACAATGTTTATAAGTGATAATCGATATTTATTCAATATAATATGAAATTACTCTTATATCAAGATAATAGAACAATGATAGAAAACAAAACTGGAAGGAAGGAATATTTAATAATTGAAAATTAACATGGCCCAACATGTTATTTAAATCCAAAATGATATTTTTTACCTAATTGTAGTATTTATAATCCGTGATTGCATTCACTCATGCATTACTAACACGGTTTTCAAAATTTCGTTCATTCCAACATGCCGGTTTGGGAAGAGTCAGCCAAAAAATAGTTGCTTTTCGAGTTTTTCGTGGAAATAGCATCGCTGGATTCTGTTTGCTTGTTGCATTAATACGGCATTTTTAATTTTTTTTTTATTTTCCGTCGAATTATTATCATAATTTATATTCTTCCCTGTGCAATGAAGTATTCGTGGCCAATGAAACCTCTTTTTTTTGTTGGATGGATACTAAACAGTGTTTACTAATTTGTTTTAATATAGTTTTTTCAAAATCTATTTGTAATATGAATTGAAGGTATCATATTAAATTGAGAGTAAGCCAAAATGAAAGACATGAATGCGGTATTAATGTTGAAATTAGTGGTCGTCCACTGTTTTGATATTTTTCCCGAGAATGCGGATTGACAAACAGAAATTGCTAGTGAAAATTATTTAAAATTCATTGACCTGTTATGATAGAGCAATGTACTGCATTTACTTTATGAACAAGATATTCCATTTCCCATACTTTTGTGTTTTTCTTTAGATATGTATGAAAATTGTAAACGATGGCGTTATTTTGTTGCTATTTATGATAGTCATTCTGCGAATTGTTAAGGAAATTTGTCACAGATGATAGATGTCATTTCCACAAGATAAATATCTGTTATGATTGATGGATCCTGTTCGGAAACTCATATTTTTAATGACGGTGTGCCCCAAGAATCGATATTACAACCGACACTTCTTCTTTCACATACTAATGGTCTAAACTCAAACAAAGAAAAATCAACAAGAGGCATGTGCATCTACGATTGGCCTTTAACTTGTTTTGCAAGCTGAGTCAATGAATAGTGTCCTTAATATCCTTTGAAACTGGTATCTGATATCTTAGTACCTTTTAATTTCATCAAGACACAGCTCTTCGAAGAACCTTCCTTATCGATCCTCAAATATCCAATATTATCAAATTCAATAAACCAGATGGATAAGCCAACAAATAAACTAATTTATTCAGTAATCGGCGTTAACTGAAATCTATCATGAATAAATTTTCAGCGTTGCCAAGTCAGCTGCACAGAAGCTTATTTATGTATTTAGTTATAAAAATGTTTTTGATTTTAATCAGCTATATTTGTTTTTAGCATTGAGGTTGATACTCGAACCATCGTTAACCACTCACCTTCATTCACTGGAACTTCGAAAGAAGTTGAAGGAATTTTAGAAATTATCATGGAAGGTATTCTACAGTCATTGTCACCAGCATAATAAAACAAAAAGATTATACTTCTGCAAATTTAATGAAATAAAAATTTTAGACCATCTACGATGAAGTTTCGTCTTAATCTTCATTCAACTAGACTAAAACATATTTCATAAACGTTCATCCACAGTTATAGATGAAAGTTTTATAGGCCATTCCTGATGATGAATATGATTTTACGAGTGATGCTGTTATGACATACAGATGATATGCAGAAAATAAGAATAACCTGAAGGATATTGAAAACTGATAATCATTGTTTATGCAGAATCTATTATCACTTTGATGTGTCTACCGAATCGAAACGCGGTTTTTATTGTACTCAAAAATTAACAAATATTCATTAATGATGAACTGCATTGGATTGTACGACTAAAAATTTAAAACTCATATCCTCAAACTAATATTTTTTAAAATCTACATAGAGTAGATAATTGTATACTATATATATATATATATATATATATATATATATATATATATATATATATATATATATATATATATATATATATATATATATATAATATAAATATATATATATATATATATATATATATATATATATATATATACATGGTCGCTGATATGTACAGAAACGCTCGATTATTTACCAAACTAAGATAGCTAGCGAAAAATATAGGGTTTTTCAAAATCTATCACACTAAATAAAAATTAAGTATACAGGGTCAGTCAAATAGTAATGAGGAAATAAAATTGCTTTTTCTTCAATAGATCATCTTATATATTATACCATATTCCAATTCTGCTCGAAATTGTGAACAAAATTTACAAAGCACATCGTTTCCTAAATTCAACCGTTTTTGAGATATCGAATCTTGAAAATAACTTTTTACCACTCTCAAATTCATTAAAGAAGAAGCACGATATTTATTATGAAAGTCACACAAGGTGGAGTATGTGGATATGATCACAATTTAATCATATTTTCACAGAAAATAAAAAAGCACAATTTTTCAGGGTTGATAAAAATGCACGCAACAAGTTGTAATAAACAACAAATTAATTCTATTTAATAAGGTGCTCAAAATGTTTACCATTTACCTCTTGACAGTAAATGTAGTCTACAAAAATAGGCTGCCAAATATCTAAGAGTTGCAAGAAAGAAAAGGACATGAAATTTCTACCATTTCTCCTCACATGATTTTAAATTCACTACAAAACTTTGTTCAGCGAGTTCATTACTGTCAGGAGGTAAACAATTTGAGCACCTCGTTAAATAGAATTTGTTGTTTACTACAACTTGTTTCGTGCATTCTTATCAATACTGAACAATTATGCTTTTTTATTTTCTGTAAAAATGTAATTAAATTGTAATCATATCCACATATTCCACTTTGTGTGCCTTTCATAATAAATATCCATCATTTCGTGCTTTTTCTTTAATAAATTTGAGAGTAATAAAAAGTTATTTTCAAAATTCGATTCCTCGAAAACGGTTAAATTTAGGAAATGCTGTGCTATATAAATTTTGTTCAGAATATTGAGCAGAATTGGAATATGGTATAATATATAGGATGTTCTATTGTAGAAAAAGCAATTTTATTTCGCCAGTACTTTTTGACTGACCCTGTATCCTTAATTTTTATTTAGTGTGATAGATTTTGGAAAATCCTAAAACTTTTGTATCTTAACATTTTTCGCTAGCTATCTTACTTTAGTAAATAATCGACCGTTTCCATACATATCAGCGATCCTCTATATATATATATAAATATATATATATATATATATATATATATACATTACATACATATATTATACACACACCAGCTTCAATCAACTAAAAAAAGAGCAGTTAGAGTAGTAGGAAATTCTTTTTTTTACAGATATTATCACAAAACGTATTCTGCAGTCGTTGCCTTCGTTTTTCCACTAGTTCACATACCATATACGCTGATCATTTTTCCGTACTTATCCGAAGAGTCAGAATATCAAGGTATCATAACGAATTTTCCATTTTCACAATAATCACTTACATATTGAAGACGCACAGGAATATATATTTTACTAAAATTGTTACATTTTATAAAACTTTCGTCAATTGTTTTTTGAGGTTGTTCTGTCGCTATTTAGTTTATAATGAATATAAAATACAACAATAGCATTTAAAGATTAGATTCTGTGATACTAATCACAGAATTGTTTGAATGATATTGTTTTTCTTATTTTTGATAGGTAATTGATTATGGTAGATGGTAGATTAACAGCCATTGGTTCCGAATGTATTTCCAATTTCTCTATGTTGAGTTTATTGTATTTTCCTTATTCATAACCATGAAACGTATGCAAATTTTCGAGTGCATGTCAACTGAGTGCTGTCTTTATGATGTATTGTTTGGTACTGCGTATGTATGAAGCCTCACAATTCTTTCTGTATACAAAGTATATTTTGTTATTTTCTTCAATTTCAAAATCCTGTGAATCTTCTAAATTAAATCGGTTAGAAAAGTGTCCTACATTAACTTCACAATTTGTCAATATGTTATTCGATTTTACAGATAACCCTGGAGTGTAGTTTTACCCTATATATCTTAGTTTATCAATATTGATATAATTTTTTGTATTTTGGATTGAAAATGTATGATCTTATGACTATCAGCTTGTTTGTCAATGTTAGCCGATTTATACCATTTATTTATCTTTTTTTTTAAATTTATTTGAATCATGAATGTAACATCACTTTCCTCAGGTTTATATGTCGATCTAAGAGTTCTTTCAGTTTGTTCGTATAGTCTTCCTTGATCGGATTAACAGTTTCATTACTTTTGTCTTATGAATGGTAAAAAATAGACATTCAAACACAGCAAAAAAATAGATCATTAGTCATGAAGGTTATGCAGCATATTTGTATAGATACCGAAAGTACATAATGTGAATGTTCCAATGAGGGCAATAATTAGTAGGTAGATACTATGCAATCACTCACATATTGTTAATCTGAATCAATCTTCGAGACAATAACTAAAATTATCGGACAAACTGAGTATTGTATAAAAGATTCTTTGCAATTTCACGAATTTATTGCAAGTTTCAAAATCGTATCCCCAGAAGTTGGGACACGCTTTTAACAAAACGGACAAATCAAATTAGTTATTTGGTTCATACAGCTGTTTTGAAATACATATAAAAATAAATCTTTGTCAGAAAGGTAACATTCATTTTAGATTTTTTTAATTCAGTTTCTACTGAATTATGATCGCAATGTTATATTAATCAGATGTAATATTATAATGAACACTGATAATTATTACTATTCAACTAGAGCCATGTGATTACAGGAAAGTCAATAACACCCGAAATCAGTCCTTATTATAAAATTGAGTTACTTTATTTGATTTAACATGATAAAATCTAATCTATTTGGATAAGGATATAATATTTTCCTCGTGACTGTGCTTCCTGAATACATTTTTAATGGGAAATTTGACACTGGCCTCATGTATTGCTATGAAGAAAATATTATCATATTGCTGGTTTTGTTTCATTTAGAACATTCATTGTTAATTGCTAGTTTTTTTTCTTCACTAGAAGACTTTTCATCTTTTTCGTAGTCTACCGCCGAATTGGATGGGTTTCTTTCTCCTAAAAATTTGAAAATTTTTGAAAGTATTCACTTATTATTGTAGTTTATTCCATTCACCAGAAGTTGTTTGATTATTATAACATCTTGAAATTGATTCAGTTCTTTTCATCAAAAATCTTGATTCTTCCATTCCGGCAAGGTCTGCAAAAATATTTTGATGTGATTTAGGTACACACATTCTATACACATTATATTTATTTGGGTCAATATTTTAAACGGTTTCAGGGTTTTGAATTGTACAAAATGAGTTGAAGAGTCATCTAAATCTGACTATTATCTGTCAAAATTTATGGTATTAACTTTCATAGTAAGCCGTAAAACAGGGAAACTTCGAAAGTCCTCCGATTATGATAAATATTTTTCTAAAATTTCTGTTTTTTTATATTATTGAAAATCAGAAATCTTTCAGAGGGGGGAAATAATTATTTTCATTTTTCAAACAATATGTATGTAATTTATATGAGAAAATAAGTTTTCAGCTTCAATAGTTTTCTATTATTTATTATTAAATAAAAGAATAATTTAGCTTCATTTTTTTCATTGACTCTAAAAAAATAACACTACACAAGTAATATTGTTAATTTCTGTTTTTATGTTAAAAAAAAACATTCAATTTTCACAATTAATTTGCCTATTGAAAATCTTCATCAGGTGGTGGGTGATTATCGCAGTCACTTCCACTGCATACGATGCAGGCGGGTGAGCAATGCAAGCCACTTGTTCTTCAGCCACACGCTGAACCGCATCCCGTTTTGCAAGCGCAAAATATGAATTTCAAAACGTTTTTCGATGCTTCGGGTTGTGTCATCGTAATTGGTTTTAAGTAATGATCTATTTGCCAACCCCAATCTTCGGGAGATATTGAAGCATTAGTTTTGCATTGCTCTTGTCTTTTGAAGCTAATGAAACGCTTGTATTGCAGTTCATTCAAGCTTTTGGCAGTTTTGGCACCATACATGGTGATAATACAATGAATACCTCCATCAAAAAGTATTTCTTCACGTTGTTCTTGAACCATGAATGTTTCAGCTGCTGCACATAATTTTTGATCACTATTAAAAACTGATAAAACTATTTTTTCTTTTATTATAAAAAGTAATTTTCGGATATTTCATAAACATGGCTTGTGTAGAGTAAATTCGTTCCAAGACATTATTTTTGACTGGTTGCAAGAAAAATATTTCTTTATGATCAGGTGCTAAAGCCATTAATATCACAAGCACATCAATGTCCTCTATCAAGAGCTGATTGAACAATTAAAGGATCTGCATCACTAAATGCTTGACTTTAGTTGTATTAAGAGGCATGTCTTCTTCAAAAAAATAATCGATTGAAGTACTACTTTTATATCTACGATTTATCTCAGACGCTTTAGTTCTATTATTATTTTACCCATCAAAAACAACTTTAACGTTGGTTCCATAGTTATTATACGTAAATATCTGATATACCTAATGTTGAAAAATATCAATAAACTTTGTATTTTTTCCCATTTCAATCTGTGAAGTAACATACCACCATCGCTAATGTAAAAAAAAATTTGTAACATCAATAAAATCCATTTCACATTTTTCAAAAATATCGGCTAGAAGGCCTCGGTAGCCCAGCGGTAAGGTGTATCGCTTGTAAATCGAGGATCGTGGGTTCCAGTCCCACCTTGCTCTTGGGTGTTGTGTATGTATGAAATTGAGTGGTTCTAAAAATTTGCTCTGTTGGGTAATGACTTAGGATCAAGCCCATTGAGTTAAAAAAAAATTATCGTATAACCTTGATTTCGTCGTTTTCCTTAGTCCAACAATTTTCAAAAAAAACCGCGCAAAAACTCATTTTTTATATAAATGACGTCTTTACTGTTTAAACAATGAAAATAATTTTTCCCTCCTCTACAAGATTTCTGATTTCGAATAACATTAAACAGAAATTAAAAAAAAATTATCAAAATCGGAGCTGTTTCTGAGGACTTTCTACTGGAAAGCTTTATTGACGCAACTATCAATTTAGATGAGAGTGTGACACATCTGAAACTGCGTAAATCAGTGAATATAAATTGAGAAAACATAACTATGGGATAATTTCGATTT
>JARQZK010003715.1:167500-230000 GCA_030704885.1 Cynegetis impunctata
TTGAAACAAAAAACATTATTTCAATGTATAGGTTCAGTTATTACTGCTGAAGTGTACCTATATGTAGTATGGAAAAACGCAAACGAAGTAGAATAATAAACTTCAACTTTATGATTTCTGAAAGCTTCTCCAACAATCTGCAGATATCTTATTGTTAACGAAGAAATTGTGGTGGGCATTGATCAAAATAAAACATAATTACGTTAAGCTTCACTGATATTGAGTAGCTACACTTATGGTTACATGTATTCAAATAGTCAATTAAAAGAAAATTGGGTTTTACCAGAACCAAACTACGTGAAGTAATTATTCATTTCAAATGGAACAGTTATTTATTTCGGCATCATAGTCGACAGAATTTCATGGTTCTTCTTTGGTAAGTAGTATGCAATATTTTGAATTAAAGTAACTTCAGCTTGATGGAAATTTTTATTAAGAAATGAGAACACGTTATTTGAACTTAATGTCCACTATATTCACAATTAAATGACAATTATTTCGACAATACAGTGTCTTCATCAGATTTAGTTAAAAACTGAAAAAATTGTTTGTAACTGAATAAGATGAAGACACTGTGTTGTCGCCTAGTGGAAATTAAGTTTAAATAAACTTGTACTTCAGTATGCAATAGTTAGTTTTTATTTGTTTCTATCTATGGAGTACTCCATCTAGGTACTTAGGAGCCTTCAGATGAAGTTCTCGGCCAGCTAGTGCACATACCTCTTGATATCTGCTAGAGGAGAACGAGTAACCGTATTGTCGTAAGTGCCATTAAAGTACGACTAGTACAAGAGATCAGGAAAATAAAAATCAATTTCTACGAAAACCAATATGCATATACAGATAGACAATAGAGCGTGATACATGACTCGATTCTAATTATGACAAATTTTAAATTGAAAAATCCGGACATTCTACTGCGTAGCACTAGGAATGATAAAACCCCTCGGCGCATGTGCATGTCGTAATGCTTATCTAAAAAAACGCTATATTTTTTTATTCTTCATGGGAAAAAATTGGGAACAAAATTTTTTTTATGAAATCATATGTGGTTTATCGATATCCGTTGGAATTTTTAAAATCGGATCAGATCCCAACTTTTTGTCGTGAGACTATAACCCCTTTAGCTTCGCCTCGGGGTAATAATGATGTATTTCTAATATTCATTGAGGGGATAATGTTTTCTCTGGTTTCCCTATCATATAATATATTTCACTTTGAAAACCTGCTCAGTGAAATGGCTGCGATTATGAAAGTTGGACCTAGGACCAAGATAGTTTTTCGTTTCATGACTTTTTATGATTATGCTTGGCACCAAAAACTCAATTTCAGATGTCTCGCTATATATATATATATATATATATATATATATATATATATATATATATATATATATATATATTATATATATATATATCTAATATATAAAATTATATATATATATCTAATATATAAAATTATATATATATATATATATATATATATATATATATATTATATATATATATATATATATATATATATATATATATATATATATATATATATATATATATATATATATATATATATATATATATATATATATATATATATATATATATATATATATATCTAATATATAAAATTCTCGTGTCACGGTGTAAGAAGTTGAACTCCTCCGAAACGGCTTGACCGATTATCATGAAATTTTGTGTGCATATCGGGAAGGTCTCAGAATCGGCCAAAATCTATTTTTTATTCCCCTGAGTGTTAAGGGTGGTCCACCCCTCAATTAAATTTTTTATTTTCCAGACAAAATTTCGTGTTCTTTTTTTTATGATGAAGTATTCAAAAATACATACAACCCAAAATTTTCACCCGTTTACAATCAACCCCTATTATTTATTTGTCAAACTCCTTCGAAATGGCTCGACCGATTTTCATGAAATTTTGTGTGCATATTGGTTAGTTCTGAGAATCGGACAACATCTATTTTTTATCCCCCTGAATGTTGACGGTGGTCCACCCCATAATGTTTTTTTATTATTTTTCAGACAAAATTGTTTGTTCTATTTTTTTATGATACAGCATTCAAAACTACATACAACCATAAATTTTCACCCATCTACGATCAACCCCAATTTTAATTCGTTAAACTCCTCCAAAAAGGCTCGACCGATTCTTATGAAATTTTGTGTGCATGTCGGTTAGGTCTGCCAATCGGACAAAATCTATTTTTCATCCCCCTGAATGTTTGAGGGGTATTTTTTTCAGACAAAATTTTCTGTTCAATTTTTTTTTTCATGATACGGCATTCAAAAATACATACAACCCTAAATTTCCACTCCTCCATGATCAAGCCCTATTTTTTATTTGTTAATTAAAAACTTCAATTTTTTTGGAAAGATATTTATTTTTAATTTGTCATTTTTTCCTTTCATCCACAGACCCGCAATAGGGTTGCAAGATGGCAATCGAAAATAACAATAGTCGGTCTGAGAATAGGTCGTAATATATTTTTTATACCCATACTACAAACATTTTTATTAATTTTTTGGACAAAATTTTTATTTTCATTTTTTATGATTTTGCATTGAAAAATATATAAAACTCCGAATTTTCACCCTTCTATCAACAACGCATATTTTCAAATAGCCATTTTAATCATTTAAACAGCGTTTTCCGGGTCAGATAGAATGATAGATAGTTAGATAGATAGATGAAAGTAATTTATATGGCAGAGCAACGTTTGCTGGGTCAGCTAGTATATATATATATATATATATATATATATATATATATATATATATATATATATATATATATATATATATATATATATATATATATATATATCCTTGTGATGTTCTTTTTAGAGACTTTTCGTGATGTTTATTTAAAAGATATCTCCTAAATGTTTAAATTTTATAACCAACTTCATTAACATCCACGTTATGTAATTAGAACATATTCTAGATGTACACAATACTACTTGAATTCGCAGTGATATACACATCCTATGAACTTCTTTTCAGCAACTTCTTCGAGGAAACATCCATACGATGTTAATTTGTAAAGGTCTCACTAATGTTTCATACAGAACATTACTGCAATATTACAAATTAACATGTTTCTGAGATGATCACATTTTGTAGTTACTTTTACAACTTTCCAACTACTCTTCAGTAACTTCCTGCGACTGGGTGAGCTGTTTGAATGATGTATTCATAAAATTATAAGAAAGAAGAAAACCGAAGACACAAAAAAACAATGACAAGCATGATATATGGCGGATAGTGGCATGCAAGTAGGTTATAAGTGATGGCAGCGTCGTTTTCAGTTTCGCGGTTTTATTTCGGTAAAAGCATTTTCTTGTTATAATGGACGAACAACAGTTATAGTTAAGTACTTATTCCAAAATCATAATTATTAAAACTTAAATATACTCATTTCAATACTTTAATCGGCTATTCAACATTGAAATTCCGGTTGGAGGGATATACCGTAACGTTTCGTAAAGTTTTGATAGTTTGAAATTTTTATAGTTTTAATATTAAAAAATTATTCTAGTAAATATTTTGTAAACCAGCTATAAGGTATCAGTAATCTTTATCAATTCAGTTTTAAATCGTGTTAAGTTATAGCAACTACAGCTTGATATATACAGTTGCACACAAATTCAATTTTTGTTAAGATGTGTCATATATCACTTTCCACACTTGTTATGGTAATATGCTTACACTATTATATTTTTTTAGGTTGGATTCCCAGACAGGATATTTGTTTTAAGGTTGGATTTCTTTTTCTGGACAAGATATTTATTTTAAGGCTGGATTTGTTTTATTTTTATTTTCAGTGTTCTATTTATTAATAGTTAATATACTATTTAAATCTTCTATTGCTTTTTTATTTTAAATGTACAGGGTGAACAACTAAGAACGACTGTAGGCCACATCTCAGAAAAGAATATTGGTACAAATAAAAAACATTACCTTTTGGAAAGAAAAATCGCTAGTAAATATTTATGAGTTTCTAAAATATCCACTAGGGGTGGAATGAGCACTCAAAATCATAATACTGTGATTATCTTCAAAAAAGACATATACCAAAAGGTGACCTAAAAATGCAACTTTTGAAATCTTTATGATTGTATATTTAGGATACCTTTAGTTTTTCTTTCTTGGTGATAATCACCTTATTATATGTTTTCAAGTGTTCTTTCCATTCCCTAGCGGATATTTTAGTAACACAAAAATATTTTTCAGGTTCATTATAAGTTATAAGTAATATCCATACAACATCTAAAAGAATATACTGTATCGTTTTTGAAATGTTGCATTCAGTTCATTGGTAAGATGTTGTTTCATAGACATTGCATCAACATGTACTAGATGTTAAAAGCCATTTCTGAATGTAACAGAAATGTTGCTTTTAGTTCATTAGAAAGACTTCCTTTTGAGGAAGTTCTAATAACATCACAGTAATGTAAAAAGGCAGCGCTTTAACATCGCTGAGAAGTTCTGTTGTAACATCACAAAAGTTAACAGCCCTAAGCTGGGCATAAGCGGTTGTGAATATGTGCATGTGATGAAAACAAGAGGAAAAAAGGGAAGAACATTAGCACAATGTGATGTTAAATTAACGTGACTGTAACAATTATTTGCATAGTGGGTATATATATATATATATATATATATATATATATATATATATATATATATATATATATATATATATATATATATATATATATATGTTCATATGTATGTATGTGCTTATGTATTTTAAAGTTGTTTACACGATAAAGGGATCAATTTTGGAGCACTATTGTTGAAAGTTTGTAAATAGGTATTTCCGTATGATATCTCGAAAGGTATTGGTTTCGTTTCGAAGTAGTTGACCCCCCTGGGGAGGAAATAAATCTTTTCCACACAACAAAAGACGCAATTTTGTAGCAATAGGGTTGAAAATTTGTAAGTAAGTAGTTTCGTATAATATCTTGGATGCGATTGGTTTTAGTACGAATTGGTTGGAGGTTGACCCCCTGGGGAGAAAATAAATCATGGGTACACGATAGAGGGAGCAATTTTTTTTTGAATTTGGAAAAACAATCATAATTGAATGAATAGATTTGTAAAATGGATGCGTTATGAAAACCTTTTCTAATGCAGCTCGCTGCGATAGGGTTTTCATAATTATTTTAGAAGATACAAAAGACTCAAATGAGTTAGCCAAAGTTAATGAAAGAAACCTTATAGCTTTCCATAATCAAGTTATTCATCTAG
This sequence comes from Cynegetis impunctata, assembly GCA_030704885.1. Lineage (NCBI taxonomy): Eukaryota > Metazoa > Arthropoda > Insecta > Coleoptera > Coccinellidae > Cynegetis > Cynegetis impunctata. The sequence goes on from JARQZK010003715.1 coordinate 172,768, forward strand.
ATGGACAATGTAGCTCCCGGAAATAATAATTAATGTACTCATCCATTTATTCTTGGTAATTGAAAAAATCAGTTGTACCACAAATTACTGAATCTAAAATTATCTATTATCTCTACTCTCTTGATCTAACGTAGGACTATAAATTCCACTTTTATCAAATAGATTAAGTTTATTTGTACTAAGTAGTTGCGCCCACGTAGTCGCCTGATGAATATACTTATGTAGAACATCAATTCTAACCGAATTCCAGACATGGGCAGTGCGTTTAGCGCCAATCACACAACTGCATCGTGCTGCTACCTATCTGTTAAACGAACGTGCCGTTCTTTTCGGTCTCCTCGTCACCAGCGGACAGTAATTATTTTGTTTTTTTTTTGTACTGTTTTTCGATTTTATTCAAAAAACTGCACAACCGACTTCAAATTTTTTTTATCAATATGGAATTTATAATGTACTTTCTGGACTAATTAAAGGAAACAATATTCTTTCAATATATATATATATATATATATATATATATATATATATATATATATATATATATATATATATATATATATATATATATATATATATATATATATATATATATATATATATATATATATATATATATATATATATATATATATATATATATATATATATATATATATATATATATATATATATACATATATATATATATATATATATATATATATATATATATATATATATATATATATATATATATATATATATATATTTATATATATATATACATATATATATATATATATATATCCTTTAACTACCCGCGCCGGTGTATAAAATACACCATTTCTCTTAAAAGAGCGGTCGAAACCGAATGTGGTATCCCCCACTCTTGCCCCCCCATGTAACCCTCGACCGATGTGTTTACTACGTGTATCGACAGTTGTGCTTTGGTGGCTGGAGCGTTCGTTACTTTACTGACAATTTCTTTGTTGCACTACAGTCTGGTGTATAAAGTGCACCACGCGGGTAGCTATGTAAGTAATATTGAATACCATTCAGGGTTCTGATATTATGGATGTTTTTGTGAAGTTTTTAACATTTTTATCATTCTAGGGACAAGGTAAAAATAAAACACCCTGACAAATTAACACACTAGGAATTGGAGGAGCTGGCTCAAATAATTTGCGACTCCGATTCAGAAGAAAAATTACCCGACGACGATGCTGATAATTCCTCCGAAGAGAAAATAGAGGACACTGAACAAACCGGCGAAGTATGGGCTAAAAGTTTTTGTATTGTGTGATGCAAAAACATTTTATGTGTCGAATTTCGAAGTTTATTGTGGTAAACAACCCGAAGGCCCCTACAGCATGCCAAATACACCTACGGCCGTTGTTCACCGCTTGTTGAAGGAAGTGAAATGTAGTAATCGGAATCTGCCGTGTGATAACTGGTACTCAAGTTATCTGCTTGCTAAAGAATTATTGGAAGATAAAATTACTATGATTGGGACCATGAAATGAAATAAAAGAGAAATACCGCAAGAATTTTTGCCCCATAAAAGTAGACCTGTGAAATCATTCCCGCTTTTTGGATTCCAGAAAAACGTAACATTGGTTTCCTACGTACCGAAAATGAATAAAGCAGTCGTATTGATCTCAACAAAGCACGAGCAGGGAGATATAGATTCAATGTTGAGTAAGCCTGATATCATCTTACAATATAACGCCACCAAAGGTGGAGCTGATACTGTTTATAAAATGTGTAGCACATACTCAGTATCCAAAAGAACAAGAAGATGGCCTTTGGTTATATTCTTCCAACTAATGAACATCGCGGGAATCAATGGACAACTGCTCTATAATGCAACTCATGTCAATAAAGCTTGAAGTTTTGTAGTTGTAGTTTGTAGTTTTTCCGGAATAATTGTATTAATTTTTGTTACGTTTCAATAAAACCGAAAGAAAATTCAAGAAACCAAGTTTCCTTATCCGCGGTGAGTGCGATGGTGCGACGGTACGACGGTCAAACTAGAGGTACAGTATTTGGCACGTAAGTTGAGCGTGTGTATATGTCCCCCTTTTCTTTCCTTTCATTTTTGGTTTTATTGATTTCGCTCTTTCGCCAATCTTTCGTCCTTTCGGCCACAGTTTCTTTTGATAGTGTTTGTTTTCGATTATGTTTTTTTTACTTCTCTCCTTTGCCTTGTTTGATTTTTTTCTTTTTTTTTTTTTTTCAATTTTTCTACTTTCTACTGTCTATCCTTTTTGTGTAATGGACTGATTGCACTATGACGACTACGCTTCTCACGGACTGGGGGATGTGTGCGGTGCACTGCCCCCAAAAAGCAAATGAAATGGATACCAAAACTAAAAAATTACCCCAGGTAGGTACCGGCAAAGCCGGAGAATCCTACCCTGCAACTGCAGGCAGCTCCTTGGATTCTGGGGGGAGCAAGTCTCCATTAAAGACGACAAAGGCAAAACAAACGGACACGAATAAGGATAAGGATGTCAAGGATGGAACAGGCACGATATGCAAAGACACGGACACGATTACAGATAAGAGTAAGGCTAGGGAAGGTACGGAAAGGTTACACAAGAGGGTTATCCCGCAGCCAAAGTTATATAGGTCAAACTCATTGGGCCAAACTGGGAAAAATCAAACTCCGGCTGATAAAAATAGAAGAGCCAGCGTGGGAACGGCGGAAGAAGAAGGGCTTGAGAGGAATGCGTCGGAGGAGGTAACAATAACCCCCAACGAAACGATACAAAACTTTGTGAACACCGTAAGGCGTATCAGAAAGGAGAGCATGGAAGAATTCCACACCCCAGTAAGTGAAGACGAGAGGGAAGCCCTGAGGAGGCTGTCAGATGGAGGCCAAAGGGAACTTTTCCTGCGGAGAACCTCGACTACAGAAGATGAAATTCCCAGAGTTGCGACAAGTACTCCTACGCATGATAATTCCATGGAATCTGAGGAGGAAAACGAAAACATTCTTAACTTCTTATGCTCAGCGAGGAGAAAGGGAGAACCCAAGAGAAAGAGGCTAGACTGCTCCTCACCCCTTAACCTGTCGCAGGACAGGGTAGTCTCTCTGCTGGGAGCCATAGCTCAGGCAGTAGATAGGTTGCAGGCGATCATGGGATCTGAACATATTGAGATGGGGACAAGGACGGAGATACAAGAGGTGGAGGAGGTACTCGGAAGGGAGCTGACGGGTATCCAGAGGGACTTATACCAAGCCTCAAGAAGAGACGAAGGGACACAAACGGAGCCGCCGGAAGAGGTCATGAAACAAATAAGAGCAGCCAAAATTAGGTCCAAAATAAGCGAGGACATGGACCTAGAAGGCCTAAGGGAGATCCTTGAACTAGATTGGCCGATGGAGGCATACGAAATAGAATTAGATAAAAGGCAAATAACCTCTACGGAGATGGAGGGGAATATCCTGATTGTAGCGCAAACAGACAAGTTCAAGGACCTCAAATACATAAGACAACTTACGGGCACCTCACGGAAATTATTTAATTACTTAAATGGAGGTAAAATAAAGAAGGGGGAGGTAATCAGACAGAAGGCCTCAAGTTGGGAGAGACTAGATGGAGGATCATCGGAAGACGAAGGGGATATTTACTATGCCGGGTTGATAAGAGAAGAGACTGAGCAGGACAAGGAATTGTTCAAAATCTTGAAACGGCTTAAACACAAAATAATGGCCGAGAATCAACTTCCAATACATGTGGTAATGGAAACTGCTCTGGACCCAATAATAGCCAGAAAGATCGTGGAATGTGCGATGCAGACACACGGAGGGGTATTCATCCATGGGATGAACCCACAAAAAATAAAAGATAACCATGGAAGGGGGAAAACTTACAAAACTGAGGCTATGATAATAGAGAGAAATACCGCAGAGGGAGCTGAGCCATCGTATGCCCAGATGGTCAGAAGCCTGAAGAAGGATATGGCTGCGAAACCAGAGATTCTGGAGCACATCAAGGGTATACGTGAAACAAAAGAAGGGCATCTCCTAATGGAGCTAAAGCCGGAGAGCCCCGACGCGGTAGGAATTCTACAATCTATTAAAAGAATTACCCAAAATAAGAACATAAAACTACTAGGGAAGAGAAAGGAAACAAAGGCAGTGGGGTTATATGGCATTGACGTTGATCTCTCTGCAGAAAACGTAGAGGAGGGCATAAGAGAGGGATGTGGTCTCACTAAGGAGGAACCAGTAGAGATCAAGGCCCTGAGACCTATGATGGGAGGTAGGCAGGCAGCCACCGTAGTGACCAGTAGAGAGTTGGCTAAAAAAATGGTAGAGAGAGGTCAAATTAGACTGGGTCTATCCTCTGCCCAATTTAGGCAATGGAAAGACATCATAAGATGCCACCGGTGCTGGGCAGAAGGGCACACGGCGAACAACTGCACTGGAGAGGACAGGGGCAAACTATGCAGAAATTGTGGCAAGGGTGGTCACATGGTCAAGAATTGCAGCGAAGTACCCCACTGTCTGTTATGCGGCAGGAAGGGCCACAGGACACATAGTAGACTGTGCCAGGGGTACAGAGAGGCCCCAGTAGCCCGAAGCACAGCAGAAACTCTGAAGGAGGTGCAGGGGAAGGAGAACGTAATAGATCGGCAGGGAGGCTATAAACAGCTATAAAAAATGTCTGCGATAGAAAACAAATCGTCTGTGATAAAAGGAAAAACGTCTGTGATAAAAGGGGCTTCCACTCTGGAATTTATATGTGTATATTTGTTTATATATTTATGTCTATCTAGTCAGAGATCGTCTTATATGCGTGGAATCCTATATACAAAACTAGTGAGCGTACAAATATTAATTGTTCACATAGTATATTTACTAGTACATGTGTCGCTACTCCGTGTACTGGTGAAGGGTCATCTTATATATACGCATACACCATATTTAGAGTTTTACCTATTGAGGTGTACTAGGCGTGATATTTTTCCCGTATATGTTCTGCCATGTGATATAGTGTGCTGTGATACCTTTGGTAACAGAAAACTGGACTGTGATATAGATATCAGCGAAACAAAGACTTTGATACAGAAAGGGAAAATAAGTTACCTATATTCCAAAGTTTTACTGTGCATTTCAGTACGTGTATATTTATTATCTGCGTCTGCTTACCCGGTGCGTAGAACTGGCACGGGGAGGAAAAATGTGAGATGGTCAGAACAGCGTTTGCGGGAAAAAAGGAGGGAGGTTAATGGACAGCCGCCAAAATGCTTCTAATACTACAAGTAAACCTGGGGAGGGCAAGGGCGTCCCATGATTTTATGACCGCGGAGGCGATGGCGAGGAAGGTAGACATGGTCATAGTGTCAGAGCCAAACAAAAAGCTATGCAAGTCGAGTAATTGGCTCACGGACACCAACTGCGATGTGGCAATTATCGTAATGAACAGGTCAGTTCGTGTCGAAAGGGTCAAATCCGGGCAGGGCTACATCAGACTCGAACTGGAAAATATGGTGTTGCTGGCTGCATATATTTCCCCAAATATAGCTGAGACGGTGTTCCGACGTCAGATCGACGATATCTTTGGCGAGATACCCCAAGGAAGTAGAAACTTCGTGGTGGCAGGGGACCTCAACGCCAAGTCCACAAGCTGGGGATCACCACTTGAGGACCGTAGAGGCGCGTACATTGAGGAGTGGATGGCGCAGGTTTCGGCGGTGGCAAAGAATAATGGCTCCCCTACCTTCGTCCGGGGCCCCTCGAGGTCACACATAGATGTGACCCTGGTTCGGGAGTCACATGCTGGAGCCATCACTAACTGGAAGATAAACCACTGCGATCCCTTCACCCACCATGGCTACATCAGCTTCAGGGCAGAGGGAAACTCGCGACAGGCGACCGCGCATCGTGTACGAAGGGTGAATATAGGCTCTTTCGGGGTGGGCATGTCTGCCCTGGAGGGTGAAAACTCGGAGCTCCGCCCTGCTGCGGCGTATGCAAAGCTCATCGAGATATTCGAACGGTCCACCACACGGGAGCACCAGCTCCACCCAAAGAAGGTACCCTACTGGTGGAATGAAGAGGTGGAGGAATCGCATAGAGGCTTGCTGTCTCGACGTCGCAGACTGGTCAGGCTAAGGCCGAGGATACAAGAGGGGGACCCTGAATTGGCCCTCGCAGATGCAGAGCTGAAGACCGCCAAGAGGACTATGAGGCGCGCGATTAGAGCAGCAAAAAGATCAACGTGGAAGGAACTCCTTGAAAAGATTAATGAAGACGTGTGGGGGGAGGCGTACCGCATAGTTACTCGCCACCTCAGGCAGGGGAGAACCCCATTTAGCCTCACGGCTAAGAAGAGACGAGAGATCCTGGCGGCACTGTTCCCGAGCGCGACAGAGGTTCTGCAAAGAAGGGAGGGTGGCCCGATAGAGGCTCTTCCGTTTTCGGAGCAAGAATTGGTATATGCGGTGAGGGCAATGCGCACGGGGACGGCTCCGGGAATGGACGGGGTGACGGTGGAGGCTATGCGAGAGGCGGCGAGGGTCGCACCGGAGTTCCTCCTCTCGATGTACAATGGGTGCCTGCTCGGTGAGGGCATTCCGCACACCTGGAAGACAGCTAGAGTGGTCCTTATCCCAAAGAAGGATAAAGAATTATTGGAACCATCGGCCTTTAGACCCATATGTTTGCTGAGTACCGTCGGAAAGGTGTTTGAACGGCTGCTGGTGGAGAGGTTATCCCTAGAACTGGAAGAGGGGAGTTTAATCTCGGACCGACAACATGGGTTCCGTGCGGGGAAATCCACTGTCTCTGCCATAAAGGAGGTACAGCGGGTGGTCAAGGCCGCAAGCTCGAGATTCGTTATTCTGGTGACCCTAGATATCAAGAATGCGTTTAACACGGCCAGCTGGTCGCATACGATCAGCACCATGAGAAGTCTGCAAATTAGCGAATACATAGTCAGGGCCTGCGAGGAATACTTCACCGGGAGGTTCGTAACGATGGGCTCAGTGCGAAGAGAGTGCACCATGGGCGTGCCACAAGGATCGGTCGTCGGGCCGACCCTCTGGAATATCATGTACGATGGGGTGCTTGGTCTGGACTATGGCGTGGGAGTGACGCCTGTGGCATACGCAGACGACCTGCTTTTCGCCGTGGAGGCCACTAGCCCGGTGGAGGCGAGAGCAAGAGTCTCCTCTACCATTCGGAGGGCCAGTGAATGGCTCGCTGGAAGAGGCCTTGAGGTCGCGGCCCATAAGACGGAGGTCTTAATTGCCAAGGGTCCGAGGAGTCACGCTGGCTTGACGTTCGACGTCCTGGGCACAGAGAGGCCCCCTGATACTAGAATTAAATACTTGGGAGTCATCTTGTCGAAGGGAATGTCCTTATCCCCGCATATTGAATATATGACGCGAAGGGCCATCGAGAGACTAGGCGCTCTGCAGAGGCTGCTCCCCAACGTGGGGGGTCCAGTATACTGGAAGAGAAGGATACTGTGCGGCGTCATACACAGCACTATGCTGTACGCGACCCCAGTATGGAGGGAGGCTATAAAAAAGCAAAAACAATTGAATCTCTGCCTGTCGGTCCAGAGGAAGGGCCTAATCAGAGTGGCCTCAGCATACAGGACCATATCAGCACAGGCAGTGCAGGTGATTGCGGGGTTCCCCCCTTTTGACCTCATGGCAGCAGAAGTATCATTTTTATACACGATAGGGGGTAGGCTGCCGGGAAACAGGAGGATGGCCAGGAAAAGGACTTTGGACAGGTGGCAGGACAGATGGCGCCGGGGAGGAGATGTGGCTGCCTGGACCAGGAGGTTGATCCCTGATGTCCGAGTGTGGATGGGATGCACCCACAGGACGACGAACTATTTCCTAACACAATTCTTGAGCGGACACGGCTCCTTTGGGACTTTCACCCATAGAATAGGGAAAACGCGTGATGACCTCTGCAGAGTCTGCGGCGTGACAGACAGCCCAGAACACGTCCTGTGGAAGTGCGCGAGATGGAAAGCACAGAGAGTACGTCTTAAGGCGTCTATGGGACGGATACCATCGGTCACCAAGTTACTCCCAACCATGATGGAGCGAAGAGACAACTGGGCTATGTGCTACGAATGGATAGTCCAGGTCATGTCCAAAAAAGAAACGGAGGATCGGGCGGCGGAATCCGCCTCCCCTGAAGAGTCTGAATAAGAGTGAGCAAGCAAGCTGTGATATCTGAATAAGTGTATATATGGTTATAAGCTATAAGTGTCCAAAGTGTTTGTGCCGTGTTAACTTATGTATTATCGTATTGTCTGCTGTAGTATATCTATTATTTACGATTATTTATTGAGTTCGAAAATACGTGTTTGTTCAATGACACAGGGGACGTAGTAGTATTAGTATCATTCAGCTTCTGAAGCCATGAACCCAAGGTTTAATTCCAGAAGCTGAGATGAGATCGCGTAAGCGAGAAACGAGAGGGGTTTTTAGTCGGTCGGCAATAACTCGTAGCCATCCCGACATACTCCAAATGCCCCAAAGGAGATCTGTTTGCAGATTTTCCCCTCTAATAAAAAAAAAAAAAAAAAGTTTCCTTATCCCTATACATTGATTAATGCACTCAATATCGCATTCTTGGTTGTGGTGTTCATAATACACCGCGCGGGTAGTTAAGTGAGATTCTCGAGCGCGGGTACCTAAAGGATATATATATATATATATATATATATATATATATATATATATATATATATATATATATATATATATATATATATATATATATATATATATATAAAATATATATATATATATATATATATATATATATATATATATATATATATATATATATATATATATATATATATATATATATATATATATATATATATATATATATATATATATATATATATATATGTATATATACAGGGTGTCCCGAAATTAGACGTTAATATTTCAACCACGTATTCTACTTCGCAAAATAAAGATAAAAAATCATATAAACTAGGGTCTCCAACTTCTTCATTTTTAAGATAAAGGTTGTTAAAGGTGAAGACCTGATGGTGGTTTTTTGTAAATATTTTCGAAACCTGTGAAGGTAATTGGATGAAATTTACAGTGACGAAACTTTTCATGCTCTATTTAATGTACTAAAAGTTAGTATTGCAATATATTCAGGTGTGAGTAGTGCCAAATTTTTTGGTGGTTAAGTTTTAGTAATTTTGAATTCAAAATTTGAAAATATGAAGCTTTTTGTACAAATAAGGTACTCTCTTATACTTCCCTAGGAAGCAGCATTTTCGAGAAAAATGCAATTGAATATTTCTTTACGAATTGATTTTTTGTTTTCCAATGTGCAAATCGAAGAGAAAATAATCAGTAGACCTGAAAAACAATGACCTTTTTTGATTTGCTAGGTAAAGAAAAATTAGCTGTCAATTATTAATCGCCTAGTTTTTAATTGTGCTGCTTGTTGCCGAAAAAGAAGCTAATATTCAGTAGTAATGCAGAGGTTTTCAAATAGAGAAGTAGCAGATATCCACGTATTTGTACGTGGTTTATGCAATGGCAGAGTTCGACGGCGAGCCAGCTCAATATGGTGTGAATATCAGGAAGCACAAATATGCCTTCATGAGCAGGGCAACATTTACGAGCATATTATCTATATGTTAGAATAAATAAACCTCAAATAAATTGTTCCTTAATGTTTAATTCAGTGGTTCTAAACTGAGGGAAAGGGCATTGGGAGGCGCGAGAGCCTAGAAATTTTGGGTTTTAAAAAGACAAATTTCATATTTGACAAATTCTAATAAAAAGGAATACATATATTAGTTGCGCACTTTCAAAGATAACCCCAAGAATTGCCGACCTTGTTGACAAAATGCAGCACCAGACTTCGCATTAAACTAGAATAGTGATTTTAAATATGATATTTATAAAAAACCGTTATCAGGTCATCACCTTTAGAACGAAGAAGTTGTGGACCCTAGTAAATATGAACTTTTATATCTATTTTCTGATGTAGAATACGTGGTTAGAATTTTGACTTCTAATTTTGGTGAACAAAACTAAATTTGAATTTACTACGTTTATTATCACAAAATATTTTGAAAAATTTAACACTGTGATTGCAATTTCGGTCACTAGACCATCATCGGGCAGATTGAGTTAAGAACTGAATACAGAAATAATGATTTGCGCCTACGGGTGGGAAAGAATTATTGCAGGTACTTAAATAGACAAGAGGAACATATTTCAAGAAGGGCTAATCGAGTGAATTACCCAAATTGGTACAATACAATGTTCTTAGCTAATTTTGGGACAACAATCAAATATTCAAATGCATTTTTCTCGAAAATGCTGCTTCCTAGCGAAGTATGAGAAGAGTACCTTGTTTGTACAAAAAGCTTCATGTTTTCAAATTTTTAAGTCTAAATTACTAAAAATTAACCACCGAAAAATTTGGGCCAAATTTTTCGCCAATACCCCCCTGCAATACGCATTTCTGAAAATATTGCAATACTAACTTTTAGTACGTGAATAGAGCGTAAAAAGTATAAAATTTTATCCAATTACCTTCACAGGTTTCGAGAATATTTAAAAAACCACCATCTGGTCTTCACCTTTAACACCCTCTATCTTAAAAACGAAGGAGTTGTGGACCCTGTAATGACTGGTCCTGGTGGTTAAATAATACAAGGGTTCATACTATACTTTTAGTCTTTATTTGTATAGTATTATAGACTGTAGACTTAGCGCTAACCTCTCGGGCAGCGTGAAGAGTCTCAGTCTCAGTCTTACTATTCTATCCGATCGTCCATCTGGGTTATATATCCATATTGATACAATATAGTGCTGACGTGCGACCTTGGCCACACGTACGGTTTACAACAATATATGGTATAACTAAACATTCTTCGTTTACTATGGAGTAACCAATCGTGACACTGACCTACTTGTCTACATGCACCACACCTCTCGGGCTAATTGGAAGAATTTTATTGAGGTTACTCGAGAAAATTCTGTTTCATCTAAATTTATAATAAAACATTTTTTTTTTCAATTTTATAGTAATGGTTCAATTACCATATCCATTCCTGGAGGTGTGCTGGATGTAGCTATAATTACAATAACAATTTTAAAGCAATTCATTTTACGTACAATCTCTATACGCGCTGTCTAACTTCCCTATACTCTCATGATGATACGCCATATTTTTGATATATTAATAATTATTTCATTTCAGCCATAGTACTCGATATAAATTACTTTTTACTTCAATTTGTGGACTCTTTCATTTGTCTCATTTACCAATTAATATAAAACCATCTATATATAACCACAATACTAACCATAAATCAATATATGAACATATATATATCCACAATAATAATAACTAAGGTCCCTAAAACTGATTATATTCCCATGCCTTTCTAATCGTTGAGAGCTTTTAATTCCATTCTTCTCTACAGATAGCTTCTAAAATTCTCAACATTTCGTCTCGCGCCAATGCCGATCGAATATTTAGATTACTGTAGAGTGTTGCAACATTAGTACATACCGTGTATGATTTATTATTGGCAGCTTCCAAAATTCTAAATAACATAGCTAATGGATAGCTGTAGATCGTCGCAACACTACTCCTCCACAAAAATTTATATATACTCATCTATATATTTATTTATTTATTTATTTATTTAATCGGTTGCCTTTCTACCGTTTGGTGTAAGGCATTGAATTTATATCCTTTAGGTATATAATTCTCTCCATTTGGCTTTGTCTTTCGTACTTTGTTTTATTCCCTGCCAAGGAATTCCCTTTCTTTCTGCCTCTTCTTTGATTCTGTCACCTAAGTTTTTCTTGGTCTTCCTCCAGTATTTTATACCTCTTACCCTTGTTTCATATACATTTCTGTTAGTCTGTCTTCTTTCATACGGCACACATGTCCGAACCATCTTAATTGTCCTATTGTTTTTTCATTAATTGGTTTTATCTTAAGATTTTGTCTATATGCTTCGTTTCTTATTCTGTCCTTCTTGTTTTATTCTCGATTTTCCTCAAGAATCTCATTTCCATAGTATTTATCCTTGTTTTATGCTTTTCTATCCTAGTCCATGTTTCGCTACTGTACATAAGCGTCGGTCTAATTTTTTACTATTTCTACTATTATCTCTTTTGCTATTTCTCTTCTACCAATGAAAAAATGTTTTCTTCATCATATTAAATATCTTTCCTGTCCAACCTCTCATTTATTTCATTGTCTATTCTTCAGTTTCTTTCAATTATTGCTCCCAAATATTTAAAGCTTTCCACCTGTTCAATTTGTTTTCCATGTAGTTCGATTTTGTATCTCTTGTTTTCTCCGGTAATAAGCATGCTTTTCGGTTTTCCTATGTTTATCTTCATGTCTAGTTGGGACAGTTCCCTATCTAGTACTTCGATGTTATGCTGTAGATCCTTTTCTGTCTTCGCCTGTCATCTGCGAACATCAATTATGTCATCATTTTCCAGTATCCCAGTTTCAGTGGTCTCATATTTTTCCTTGCTTCTTTCATGGCTTCATCAAGAATCAGTGCGAATAGTAGCGGACTGAGGAAACATCCCTGCTTTACCTCTATCATTGTTTCAAACTCCCTCGATTCTTCATTATTCGTTCTTACTATGTTCTAGTTATCTTTGTACATTGTCTTTATTTTCTTTATTATTCTTTATCAATTCCTCTTTTTTTCTAATACTATATGTCTTCTCTTCTCACTCGGTCGAATGCTTTTTCAAGGTCTATAAAGCATACATGTATGTTTTTTTTTTTTTTTTTACTTATCAGTTTTTCACTGATTTGCCTTAGAAAAATTATTGCATCTTGGGTACTCTCCTTCCTAACTCCATATTAGCTGTCATCTATTGTTTCTTCGATCTTATTTCTCATTCTTTTTTCTATTATCATGGCTAGAATCTTACCCGGAACACTAGTCAACGTTATTCCTCTATAGTTGTTGCGGTTTATCTTATCTCCTTTTTTGTGTATCGGGAGTATGATTCCTATATTCCATTCCAATGAGATTCTTATTTGTTTTACTATATCATTCATGATTTCAGTTAATATCCTTCTTCCTTCTCTGCCCATATATCTTATCATTTGAGGTGTTATGTTGTCTATTCCTGGTGATTTTTCTAATTTCAATTTTTCAATTGCTTGTATAACTTCATTTTTTTGTATTTCCTCTATTTCTTGTAATTCTGTCATTACTTCTCATTCTCTTGTTTTATCTGTTTGTGTTTTTGTCAGTTCTTCGAAGTGCTGTCCCCATCTCTCCATTATTTCTACTTCTTCCGTTATTATGTTTCCTTCTTGTCTTTCATGTTCATCATATTATATTCCTTATTTTTTTTTCATTTGCTTTATTGCCCTGTAAAATAGTTTCTGATTCTCTCTATAGTTCCTTGTCTTTTTTTCTCCAAATTTTTGTCCATGATTCTAGTTTGGCTTTCTTGACTTCCTCCTTTACTTCTTGTCTTTTTTTTCTTTATATTCCTCATAATCTTCTTTGTGTCCAAATATCTCTTCTATTTATTCTTTATTTTCAGTTTTAATTTGTTTGTCCACCATCCAGTTTTCTTTGTTATTATGTTCGATATTTTTGATACTCCGCAGCTGTTTTGGCTGCTTGTAGGATGATACTATCTTCAAAGAATTCCCATTTTTTTTCTATTTCCATTTGTGTTGCCAATCCTTTGAACTTTTTCTCTAGAATAGCTTGGTATTTCTCTCGATATTGTTCTTCTTTCAATTTATAACTTTTCATATTCTCTTTGACTTTATTTCTCCTTTTCTCCCATTTTTCTTCGTTTCTCATTACCATATCCATCTTAACTAAGAAGTGGTCGCTATCTATATATAGCATAAGAAAAATTATATGTTAAATCTCTTTTTGCTAACGATTCCATCTCGTAACAATTCATTATTATGTTTTCATCATAATTCATTAGCAGGCGGCATAATTCATCCCCTGAGCGTCCTATACGCACTCTTATTAGTATAATTGCTCTCTCATTTTAACCATTAAATAATTGTACATTATCTATATCATACTATTTTGGAAACTATAATCAGTCTTAGCAGTACCTATATTTGATAATGGGCTCAAAGTTTAAACATTGTTGAAAAACAATTATTATAAGTTTTAAATTTCATGTATTTTTGTCCCTTTTGACAACTTCGAATATTCGAGCTTAATCGAGTATAATAAGTTAATTTTTTTTTATTTGCGTATCATCAGGTGAGCAACAGTTTACAATTTCTCAAAAAGATTTCTCTGACTTTTATAATTAACACTTGTGATGCCTAATATCAGCAATTTCATTTAAGAGAAAAAATTGATTACAAGATTTAAATTATTCAATTAATCAAAAAATATTAAACTTTCCGAAGTAGGTCAATGTCTCAGTAAGATTCAACTAAAAATAATACATAAATGCAAAATATTCATAATAATAAAACTTTTCCTAGCGTCGAAATATTTGACATATTTATTACATTCTTCATAAATCTTATTTGACCGCAAGACTCCAAATCCATTCAATAAATCAACTATTTATTCATATATGCAATAGTAATTTGATAGTGAGTCAATGCTGGTCAATGTCATCAAAATACCAATGTTATCATAATATCAATGTAATAACAATAATATCAATGTCATAAACTCCATATTCATTTAATGCAACAGAAACGAGTGATTACTTAAATTCATTAACGTAATAAATAATAATAAAAAAATTAATGTCTCTTCTTAAAAAAAATAATGTCTCTTTTTTCTTCATTTTTACAAAAACAATGTCAATTTCACTCCATATTTACACACATATTTATACGTCCATAACTCGTATGTCTCTGCCATTTACACTAGGGTAGATCCTACCTTAACCTCCTGCAACTCCTGCAACATCGCGGTTTGTGACTTCCATTCTGCCTGCGGAACTCGTTCACAGCCAGTATACCCATTCCTTCGGTCCTCGTGATGGCCTGGGTCGTCATCTCTGGAACTGCGAAGCAACCAGCCTTTCTATGGGCGATGATCATTTCTTCTTCTTCCCATTTTATGCACTCACTTTCACTTTTTTTTTCAGTCACAATACTACAACTGGCAGGATCGCCATGTAATGACTGGTCCTGGTGGTTAAATAATACAAGGGTTCATACTATACTTTTAGTATTTATTTGTATAGTATTATAGACTATAGACTTAGCGCTAACCTCTCGGGCAGCGTGATGAGTCTCAGTCTCAGTCTCACTATTCTATCCGATCTTCCATCTGGGTTACATATCCATATTGATACAATATAGTGCTGACGTGCGACCTTGGCCACACGTACGGTTTACAATAATATAAGGTATAACTAAACATTCTTCGTTCACTATGGAGTAACCAATCGTGACACTGACCTACTTGTCTACATGCACATAGTTTATATAAACTTTTATCTCTATATCTATATATATATATATATATATATATATATATATATATATATATATATATATATATATATATATATATATATATATATATATAATATTGGATATATTCTCGACCGTAACAAATCAACATTCAAGGAATTATATCGGGAAGCGGTCAGTGTTGATTGAAATCTCAATTATTCTCGATATTTCGCCATTTATTTTATGGCTTCTTCAGGAGAAGCTACAAAGTATAATGTTACAATAAAATATATATAAAGAGATTTTCTTTCATTACTCACAGAGATGATTAACACACACACATATTAAAATAATTAAAAATGAAAATAATAAACATCGACTATCACAGATGAGAACAGGAAAACGAATGACCCCGTACGAAAACAGCATGGAGTTAAACTTTATCTACAATATTCCAGTGAATGCCACTGAGTTGATTTGTATCCGTTTTATTGTATATTGCATTTTGTGTTTTTACAATATGGTACATTTCAAGAAAAATGCGATTTTTGTAATTATGATTTTCGTCTAGAATCTTTACATCTTTGAATTTAAACTGATGTCCTGTTTTCAAATGATGATCTGTAAGAGCACATGATCCTTTTTTTATCTTGCAATCACTCCTACGTTGCGTAATTCTTTGTGTCAACCATTGACCAGTTTGGCCTATATAGCATCCATTGCAGTTGCAGCAGTCTATTTTATAGATGACGTCACTTTTAAATAGCGGTGGAGTGACGTCTTTCAACTTTGAAAAGAGTTTTTTATTAGTCAAGGTATTATGTTTCACTATTCTGATGTCTTTGTACTGTTTAAAAAGTGCGATAATCTTGTTTGTTAATCCATCTATATTCGTCAATTTAACGTATTTTTTGCTGGTGGGGTTGTCACTTGGTGCTTTATCGTAGAATTTTGTATCATAAATGAGGCGCCTGAGAATGTATCCAGGGTATCCATTGTTACTGAAGATATCAAAAAGTTGTATCAAGTTATGTTGCAAAAATGTTTTATCACATATGTGACTGATCCTATTTTTCATGGCCATTACGGTATTTAATTTCTGATGTTTTGAATGATTTGAATAGAAATTTATGCATCGGTCGGATGCTGTCAGCATTCTATGCCAATCGAGGATGATAATATTCTTATCCTGCCTTATTACTTTGGTGTCTAAAAATGGGATGCTTCTTTCTTCCTCACGTTCCACTGTGAATTGTATGTTTTTATGAAATGAGTTGAAGCTATCTAAAATTGTTCTTATGTGTGTAGTTGGTACACTAGTTATAATGTCGTCAACAAATTTATACATAAACGGCACGTCAAAAGGTAAACCACTGGTAACATTGTCTAACACATGATCAAGAACAATCACAGCCAAAATAGGGCTCAATGGAGAACCCATAGGAGTACCAAATATCTGTTTGTAATATTCATCATTGAAGCTAAAATAAGTTGAGTTGAAAATGAAAGTGAAAAGTTGAAGAAAATTATTTTTTGAGATTTTTGTGTACTGTTTTATTTTTTCCCACTTTACCTTTATTATATCTATTATGAGATCATTTGGAATATTCGTGAACATCGAAATAGCGTCCAATGAAATCAATTCATATCCCTCTGGTACTTTCACTCCTCTTATCAAATTAACAAACGAAAACGTGTCTTTTATGTTGTAGTTAGTTTCCTCACTTAAGGCATCCGTTAAGATATTGCTAAGAAACTTTGAAATGGCGTAAGTGATAGAATTAATTGAACTAACTATGGGTCGGAGTGGGGTATTTATTTTATGTATCTTAGGGAGACAATAAAGTTTGGGACATGTTGCGTTGTATATTACATATTTTTTATATTCCAATTCATCGATCTCATTTGCTTTCTTTAGATTTTTTAGAATATCATTGAATTTTCGTTGTAACGGTTGTGTTGGATCTTTATTCATTCTTTGATAGGTATTTTGATCATGTAATAAACTATTTGTTTTTTCGACATACTCATTTCTGTCCATAGCAACTGTACAACCCCCCTTGTCCGCTTGTAAAATTCGGATTTGTTTATTGGTTCTCAAAAATATTTGCCATTTATTTTATGGCTTCTTCAGGAGAAGCTACAAAGTATAATGTTACAATAAAATATATATAAAGAGATTTTCTTTCATTACTCACAGAGATTATTAACACACACACATATTAAAATAATAAAAAATGAAAATAATAAACATCGACTATCATAGATGAGAACAGGAAAACGACCGATAGTTAGTTCAATTAATTCTAAAACTCTTTTCAAAGTTGAAAGACGTCACTCCACCGCTATTTAAAAGTGACGTCATCTATAAAATAGACTGCTGCAACTGCAATGGATGCTATATAGGTCAAACTGGTCAATGGTTGACACAAAGAATTACGCAACACAGGAGTGATTGCAAGATAAAAAAAGGATCATGTGCTCTTACAGATCATCATTTGAAAACAGGACATCAGTTTAAATTCGAAGATGTAAAGATTCTAGACGAAAATCATAATTACAAAAATCGCATTTTTCTTGAAATGTACCATATTGTAAAAACACAAAATGCAATAAACAATAAAACGGATACAAATCAACTCAGTGGCATTTACTGGAATATTCTAGATAAAGTTTAACTCCATGCTGTTTTCGTACGGGGTCATTCGTTTTCCTGTTCTCATCTGTGATAGTCGATGTTTATTATTTTCATTTTTTATTATTTTAATATGTGTGTGTGTTAATAATCTCTGTGAGTAATGAAAGAAAATCTCTTTATATATATTTTATTGTAACATTATACTTTGTAGCTTCTCCTGAAGAAGCCATAAAATAAATGGCGAAATATCGAGAATAATTGAGATTTCAATCAACACTGACCGCTTCCCGATATAATTCCTTGAATGTTGATTTGTTACGGTCGAGAATATATCCAATATCATTTATACTAGATGGGTTTTTATCAAGACATCAGTGACACATATGGTCCCGGTACTACAAAGTTAATGAAACAGTTGGCCAATCTTAATAACACCTTAGCAAGATTGAATAATCGGAGATATTTTCTTTTACGCTGCAGATCATCACATATTGTGCCTAATCATATAACCAATAGTACTAAGAATGTCTTAAGTTTGTTTTCAATTTTCAATTGTGTAACGATGACGAACATGACAACGAATTTTTTAGCCAAGTTTAACAGTAAAATTCTCTCATTGAAAATAAATTTAACATGTAGGGATATTAACTTGTGTAAAAAGGGAATAACCCTGACAATAAACAAACTTGGTGATAAGATCCCAGGAGCGTTATTAAAAGAGTATTACAGTAGAGTAGAAAAAAATTGCAATTTCAAGTTTGTGAATGTAAAACTGAAACATATTAGCAAATTTGATAAACTGTTGCAGGGCAAGAATAAACATAACTTAAAGACTTTATTTCATGACAACTCAAAATGGTTCAAGAACATATCTAGTACTGAGATTCCTCAAGACATACAGGGTTTTTTATCTCTGGGTCCAAAATTCAGTGTTTCTTGTACAGGCAAAGACACAAAATTAAAAAACTTTCTGGCCGAGACTGAAAATATAGTCCAGAATATACCTGACTAAAATAGAAATAATTTAAGATGCCAAATAACTAATATTTTAACCAACTATATTCAATCTTTCCATCGCCATACACCTGACTTCATTTACAAACTATATAAAAAAACACAAATATTTTTGAGAACCAATAAACAAATCCTAATTTTACAAGCGGTCAAGGGGGGTTGTACAGTTGCTATGGACAGAAATGAGTATGTCGAAAAAACAAATAGTTTATTACATGATCAAAATACCTATCAAAGAATGAATAAAGATCCAACACAACCGTTACAACGAAAATTCAATGATATTCTAAAAAATCTAAAGAAAGCAAATGAGATCGATGAATTGGAATATAAAAAATATGTAATATACAACGCAACATGTCCCAAACTTTATTATCTCCCTAAGATACATAAAATAAATACCCCACTCCGACCCATAGTTAGTTCAATTAATTCTATCACTTACGCCATTTCAAAGTTTCTTAGCAATATCTTAACGGATGCCTTAAGTGAGGAAACTAACTACAACATAAAAGACACGTTTTCGTTTGTTAATTTGATAAGAGGAGTGAAAGTACCAGAGGGATATGAATTGATTTCATTGGACGCTATTTCGATGTTCACGAATATTCCAAATGATCTAATAATAGATATAATAAAGGTAAAGTGGGAAAAAATAAAACAGTACACAAAAATCTCAAAAAATAATTTTCTTCAACTTTTCACTTTCATTTTCAACTCAACTTATTTTAGCTTCAATGATGAATATTACAAACAGATATTTGGTACTCCTATGGGTTCTCCATTGAGCCCTATTTTGGCTGTGATTGTTCTTGATCATGTGTTAGACAATGTTACCAATGGTTTACCTTTTGACGTGCCGTTTATGTATAAATTTGTTGACGACATTATAACTAGTGCACCAACTACACACATAAGAACAATTTTAGATAGCTTCAACTCATTTCATCAAAACATACAATTCACAGTGGAACGTGAGGAAGAAAGAAGCATCCCATTTTTAGACACCAAAGTAATAAGGCAGGATAAGAATATTATCATCCTCGATTGGCATACAAAGCTGACAGCATCCGACCGATACATAAATTTCTATTCAAATCATTCAAAACATCAAAAATTAAATACCGTAATGGCCATGAAAAATAGAATCAGTCACATATGTGATAAAACATTTTTGCAACATAATTTGATACAACTTTTTGATATCTTCAGTAACAATGGATACCCTGGATACATTCTCAGACGCCTCATTTATGATACAAAATTCTACGATAAAGCACCAAGTGACAACCCCACCAGCAAAAAATACGTTAAATTGACGAATATAGATGGAGTAACAAACAAGATTATCGCACTTTTTAAACAGTACAAAGACATCAGAATAGTGAAACATAATACCTTGACTAATAAAAAACTCTTTTCAAAGTTGAAAGACGTCACTCCACCGCTATTTAAAAGTGACGTCATCTATAAAATAGACTGCTGCAACTGCAATGGATGCTATATAGTTCAAACTGGTCAATGGTTGACACAAAGAATTACGCAACACAGGAGTGATTGCAAGATAAAAAAAGGATCATGTGCTCTTACAGATCATCATTTGAAAACAGGACATCAGTTTAAATTCGAAGATGTAAAGATTCTAGACGAAAATCATAATTACAAAAATCGCATTTTTCTTGAAATGTACCATATTGTAAAAACACAAAATGCAATAAACAATGAAACGGATACAAATCAACAAAGTGGCATTTACTGGAATATTCTAGATAAAGTTTAACTCCATGCTCTTTTCGTACGGGGTCATTCGTTTTCCTGTTCTCATCTGTGATAGTCGATGTTTATTATTTTCATTTTTTATTATTTTAATATGTGTGTGTGTTAATAATCTCTGTGAGTAATGAAAGAAAATCTCTTTATATATATTTTATTGTAACATTATACTTTGTAGCTTCTCCTGAAGAAGCCATAAAATAAATGGCGAAATATCGAGAATTATTGAGATTTCAATCAACACTGACCGCTTCTTGATATAATTCCTTGAATATATATATATATATATATATATATATATATATATATATATATATATATATATATATATATAATATATATATATATATTATATATATATATATATATATATATATATATATATATATGTATATATATATATATATATATATATATATATATATATATATATATATATATATATATATATATATATATATATATAGAATCAAGTTAAAGAGATATTGAAAAACTTCGTAATTATGCCTAATTATACAAGTATTTCGGATAGTTATGATAGCATAGTTATTCATGGTCCCCATTATATATTTTCAAGCAAATATTGTTATCAAAAAATATTTTACATTGACCATGGTCCTAATGAGAAGATTGTATATCGTTCTGCTAAATTCTGAATAAACTTTACTCTGCTGAAAAGATCATTGTTTTAAATAATTTCTATTTGCTCTATCTGGTAGTGATATTCAAATCCTAATGAAAAAAATTCTCTCTGTTTTTCATTTAATAAATACCAAACGTAGTCGTTAATATGCCTGCCTATTTATTAATACGTACATAATAAACAGGGAAAAGAACTTCATTAAAATATCCAAGGACACCTCACGTCTTTGAATTTTTTCTCAAATTCGATGTTACGGATTGTTTACCGGATGATTAAGAGTTATTCCAAATTATAATATATTTTTATGATAAAATTTCCCAACAATGCCGATGTACTTATCTTCGGGATGATAAATTGATAACTCTTTCGATATATATGAACTTGAAATACAGCATATCAATTATTAAATGATATTTCATGTTTGAAAAACAAAGATTATTATATGATAAAACTTCCTTTATATGCAAATGAAGTTATTAACGTATTTGGCGAGAAATTATCTTATCAACCAAATTAATCATTAAATTGATATACTACTCATAATTTTGTTACCTGTAGTATATCTCGGACAGCTTTTATTGCAATTATTTCTCTTGTAGCAGGCATAAAACCTCATATTTTTTTCGAGCTGCCTAAGGTGGAACAAGTATTACGGAAGCTTGAGGGTACAAATAAAGAGCCTTACATTTGTCTTACCCTAGATATATATATATATATATATATATATATATATATATATATATATATATATATATATATATATATATATATATATATATATATATATATATATATATATATATATATATATATATATATATATATATATGTTTATACAAAGAATACGACCTACAAGACCTTATTAAATTCACGGACTAGCTTGAGCCAAAACGATGTTATTTTTAGCACTCACAATGACATTAATTCTGAACACTATGAAATGAATATGAATAACTTTTCTTCGAAATTCGATATTTTTGGAACAATATATTCCTGAGCTACAAAAAATTGCAAAGTTTTTAATATAAGTATTTCATATGAAATTAACACTAAAATATGGAAAAAATATTATTTTTGAATACATGAATAAACTAACATGGAACAATAATCTTTAAGAACAACAGCAAGATGAACTACCGAACTAATGTCTTTGAATTATAAATTTATATCTCAAAATTGAAAAATATTATTTGCCAAATTTTAAGCACTGCACTGGGGAACAAGCCTCATAAGATCTTAGAAATCCTCTGCTTGTTTTTGTACTTGTGCATTCTGCTTCTTTACCAAATTAATCTCCTGCTCTTCACGACAACTCAAATCTTTCCTCGCAATTTCCTTATAATTTCCTACGAGCTGGAGTTGACCAGAAATAGGAACCCTATCTGTTGGCTTCTGCATGTATCCAATAATAACAAATTTGACCTATTACCAATGAAACTCAATTCCCAAAATTCAACGGTTGATATCGCATCATTATCTCAGTTCGCCGGATATATATATATATATATATATATATATATATATATATATATATATATATATATATATATATATATATATATATATATATATATATATAAAACAGAATTCTTCGTGCTAACGACACACGTTCGTGGCAATAAAATGAAGTGAACTAGGACATTTATTTGAAACTAATCAAACAAACCTCCTAGCGGAGCTGGTTATACGAGTTCACGAAACATCGAAATGCCTCCATATACCTTAGAATGGTGTATGTTAGAAACATTAAGTTGTTTATCACAATCAATGGAAATGATAGACAGTCTGTTTCGCCCTTATTTGGGGCTCATCAGTATCATCTATCCATCGAAAGTGATAACCAACCAAATATTTCTAACGACGTTATATTTTCCTTCCAGTGACTATATGGCATATAAATATGACACAGAGCCACCAGTCGGAAACAAATGAACCACATCCCACAGATAGAAGGAAACATTTCGGCAACATGAACTCGCACGTCCTGACACCCGAAGGTGGTTACTATAATCGCTAAGCAACAGTAAAGTTGATACATCTATTTGATGTAATTCAAACTTCACCCGCCGCAAGTAACAAGCGCTCCAAATTTTATTCCTTTTACAGGTAGTAATTGAATAGAAAACAGAATTCTTCGTGCTAACGACACACGTTCGTGGCAATAAAATGAAGTGAACTAGGACATTTATTTGAAACTAATCAAACAAACCTCCTAGCGGAGCTGGTTATACGAGTTCACGAAACATCGAAATGCCTCCATAGAATGGTGTATGTTAGAAACATTAAGTTGTTTATCACAATCAATGGAAATGATAGACAGTCTGTTTCGCCCTTATTTGGGGCTCATCAGTATCATCTATCCATCGAAAGTGATAACCAACCAAATATTTCTAACGACGTTATATTTTCCTTCCAGTGACTATATGGCATATAAATATGACACAGAGCCACCAGTCGGAAACAAATGAACCACATCCCACAGATAGAAGAAAACATTTCGGCAACATGGACTCGCACGTCCTGACACCCGAAGGTGGTTACTATAATCGCTAAGCAACAGTAAAGTTGATACATCTATTTGATGTAATTCAAACTTCACCCGCCGCAAGTAACAAGCGCTCCAAATTTTATTCCTTTTACAGGTAGTAATTGAATAGAAAACAGAATTCTTCGTGCTAACGACACACGTTCGTGGCAGTTAGAAATATTTGGTTGGTTATCACTTTCGATGGATAGATGATACTGATGAGCCCCAAATAAGGGCGAAACAGACTGTCTATCATTTCCATTGATTGTGATAAACAACTTATTGTTTCTAACATACACCATTCTAAGGTATATGGAGGCATTTCGATGTTTCGTGAACTCGTATAACCAGCTCCGGTAGGAGGTTTGTTTGATTAGTTTCAAATAAATGTCCTAGTTCACTTCATTTTATATATATATATATATATATATATATATATATATATATATATATATATATATATATATATATATATATATATATATATATATATATATATATATATAGATCTTCAACTGGAACTCCAGATCGTCCAATCGTCCAAGAGTATGAAAGAACAAACTTATGCAAACCTTAGGAACAAATGCAAATTCACCATACATCCTGCAAAATGAACCTTTAACAAAAAGGTGACCAATGAATTTCTAGATTGTCCTGGAAGTTCACGTCCATTTCGGCCGCTACCTATCAAAGGTAATGAGCAATATTTTTTGTCACTCTTGTTTGCCAAAAACTCTACTGAAAAAGCGAGTCAGAAGCTACTCCTTAATAATTCTTACTTTCATACTTTAATGCTTGAATTAAAATTTCGAATACGAAACATCTGTCGAATGGAGAAACAAATAAACAGCAAGAAATTGACGGGTTCTAACGGAATTGCAACCACTGTTCGAAAACAAAGCGCATCTGAGATTCCACCGCTACTTTTATGGCTATTTCAACTATCCTAGGACAAAAATGCCTTTTTTTCATGATCCAGCCAATTCCAATAACGGAAAGGAGTGTTTTCCTGAAAATTATCGCCAATTGCCATTTTACCAATATCGTTCAAAGTATGAAACCTGCGTTTAATTCACAGATTGTGATATATACATAGTAATTTCATTAGGAACTATTAATACGGCTTCTGACATTGTAGTACGACTGGTAACCTTCTTAAATATATCATACATTTTTTTGGATAAGCGTTATCGAGATTCATGGATGGAAAGCCTTCGACTGAGTTCGGCGAAAGCCACTGCTTCCGAAGCTTGAATCTCATGGACATCCTGATTATTTTAGATAGATAGTGTAAGCTCGAGCCCACTTACAGTGAACACTGGAGTGCTTCAAGGGTATATCTTGTCG
The DNA here is from genome assembly GCA_030704885.1 of Cynegetis impunctata. Taxonomy (NCBI): domain Eukaryota; kingdom Metazoa; phylum Arthropoda; class Insecta; order Coleoptera; family Coccinellidae; genus Cynegetis; species Cynegetis impunctata. Next base: position 198,113 of record JARQZK010003715.1, read on the forward strand.
CTTTTTCTAATATATATTGCCGATCTGTTGAGTTTGACTGAAAACAAAATATTAATCCTCTCTGACTACAGGATTCTAATAGCATCCATCACCAAGAAGAGGCCTGCTAGTACTTCTACATTTGGCCATCAAGATTTTGCGATCCACAAAAAGCGAACTTGATATTATTTTCAGCTCATTATCTGGTAATTTAGTTGCTTTTAAATCAAGAAAACCTTCCATTATCGTTTTTCAATCAGTATTGGAAAACCAGTATCAAGTCAACCAATAAACATTATGTTTTGGAAATCGGTGTTGATTTCAATTTAACATAGCGCGAACATGTTTCCGCCATTGCTAAGTCAGCTGCGTGGAAGCTCTACTATCTTTTTCGTGCTAGAAATCTGTTTACGCCAAAGCAGCTATTATTGTTGCTTCAAAAGTTCTTCCAGGATTGGATTACTGTTCTCATGCTTAGCGTTCTATACCTGAGCACTCCTTGCATCAGCTTGGTTAAATTCAAAAAAGAACAGTTAGGCTAATAACGGACAGCTTCGGTCCCTCAAATAGTTTGACAACTTGTGTATCTTTTAAAGATATGGCTGGCATTTCGTAGCTATTGCCTCCATTATTTCACCAGAAGCATGATTTATTCGTCACAGAATATATGTAAAACTTGCACACCAATTTTCCGTGCACATCCCAATAGCCAGAGCATCGCTTTTTTCTCTTATTGAACTTATTCTATTGATTTCTTTGTTTCAATTTGTCATATTACTAGTGATTTCTTAACTTCTTCTTCGAAATTACTTATTTCTTCATATCTTGGTTTTCGTAAATAATTTTGCCTTTTCTTCTTTATTTTATAGTTATTCATATTTTCATTGCCCTTTCCATCTTTTTGCTTACCACCGTGAACCGTTAAGATTTCCACAGCAACAGAATATTTGAACGGAAATAACGGAAGATTTTAAAGGAAAGTTTTTAAGGTTTAATCCGAATGAATATGTTGTCCGTTCTGCGGTTATCATTCGATATAAGTAATTAATACTGAATTAGATTATTGAGAATATAGATAATATTAAATTTTTATTTTTATTATGCAGTAATTAAAGTAGAGCAATAGTGCATTTTTCAACGAGTGACTAAAGTAAGGTTATTTTCAAGCGAGAGGCAATGTTCCCGAGCTTAAAGAAACCACGACGAGCTGAACACTATATTATACTTCTATTTGTTTTTGAGCATTATACATCGTAATAAATCTATATCCAAATACTTTCCGACTCAGAAATCATTATTATTATTTAACAGGTGAATGAGAATAACACGAATGGATGATACGTATAATAATGATGCGATGAAGTAACAACAGCCACCTAGAAGGAGTAGGTAGTTTTCATCTCTAGTGACAAAAGTTAATGTTATGGGATTTTTCCTCACTCGTGACGGTATCAAACTTTATGTTAGGTTTTTTGGTGATGAATGAGATCATTTTTAACGCTAAAAAATAAATTCTCTCGAATCGACGTATTTTACGTACCTGATCACTGACAATAAGTTGTTTCAAAAGGGCTGGAAGCACAGTAGTAACAGTCCCAATGAAATTTCCAATCTCCGTTACACTACCACGATTGTGCGTTATATCGTTGTAGTTAAGCATGAAACCCCAAAAACTTGCTGTGAGTGCCATAAATATTACGTTCAATAGAAATATGACCAAATGGGGATCAGAAATGAATCCTAGGATTATAAGACAAACAGCAGTCAAGAAGGAGGCTGAAAGTAATAGTATTATATGAATGTGTACAACTCAAATTATCAATTCCTACCTATACTTTGAGAAATTTTTCGTGTAACGTTTAGCGTTAATATTTTACTCGTAATCAAGTAACCAGTTAAACCACTCATGATGAAGCTAGCTAGCCATGACATGAAATATGCGTCGCCAACTATGTGTCCATCCTGAAATACGTTAATCGTTAGCTCTGCAAAATGATTCAAAATATTTCGGGAATCAAAATTCAAATAATTGAGTAGCTTTTATGTTGAGAATCTTTACCGTCGAAAACCGAGTTCGAATCTCAGGTGAAATTTTTATCTCTGTCCATGAGTTTCAAACATTTTCAATTTAATTATCAATTATGATAGGTAAATTATAGTAATTACAACCTCGCTGAAGTATATGAAGAGCTATATGCAAACTTACTCGCTTCTGGTCTATCATTCATTAAAAAAAAGTTGTAAATATTTCAATTTTTATCGGTAACCGTTGGATAATAGATAATATAATCTATTACTAACTGGCTTGTGCCTTATCGTTTATAAACCTTGGATTTGTGTAACTAATGTCTTTCAATTTATTTGATCACCTCGTATAAAGATCTTATTGAATTTTATTATAACATGAAGACAATTGAAGAAAAAAATTTGAAAAAGGAGGTAAGAGAATAAAGATAAAAGTTTTTTTCCATATACTAATAATTCAATATTTTTATTCCTTAAGTTCATTGTGAAGTTTTCTAAATTTAACAGTTTGAAAATTTCTTAAGTCATCATGATTTGAAAAAACAAATTGCAGAAGATTTAACTACGTAATCATTTCTCATTTGGAACCTGTGACATCTAGAAAACTCATTCAAAAAGGAAAAACCTTCAATAAATACTCGAATAACAATAGCGCCAGTTCCCCAAATAAAATTCAGATATTTCAATTTTCACTATTTGAAGAAGTTTCAATAACGTCAATTGACCGCTTGCTTAGTACTTAGAAGAACATTGTTCAATACTTTAAATTAACTAAAGTACAACACTCGGCTTGATTCCATTGAAATTGCTATATTTACTCGATATATATGTTCGAGCTATCAATCCATTATCAAGAGTCTTACAGCAATTTTGAAAACAATATCTGTATTTATATTATTGATTTTATGAGTGTGGATAACCAAAGGTCTGGTTGATCATAAATGTTGGATTCGTTTCTGGACTTCCTGGAATTAGCCGACGTAATCTCTCGAGTTTCTAAAGGCGCAATTCCACTGGGGCAACATTTAGGCAACATGTAGTAAGCGACAATGACGCATGCTACACTCAGTATTTTAATTGGAGCAACATAAGGCAACATGCAGCATGCGACAATGACGCATGCCACATGTTGACCGGTGTTGCCCAGATACATGCGTCAGTTATCGATAAGATTCAGCGTATCGAACAGTGTCGGCATTTATCCGATAGTCTTCGGTTCGGTGCGACTTGTATCCTGCAACATGGAGTGCAATATTGAGAAATCTACTTGTTTATAGAAGATTATCATAATTCTCCGGAATTATGGAGTAATAAAATATCAGATATCGGAAACAGATACATATGTGAGGGATAGCTATCTCCGGTAGCCACATATCTTAATGTTACTCTTAACCTAACACGAGGTGGTATTGCTTGAAGAAAGTGGGTATCAGGTTTTGTAAGATCTTCCTTAGAAAGTATTCTGAATCTTCTCGGCTCATTCGAGTAAAATTTCAAAGCAGAGTTTCATCATCGGCAATCACTTTTTTGTATAAGTATTTCTGAGCTTTTTGGCCACCAACATATAATTGTGTCCTAGCACCTCCTTGACTTCCTTCTTTTCCTTTTTCTATTCAAAGCTATTACCCAATATTCAGCAGTCACATCTTTTTGTAAATAAATGATGCCACAAACATATTCTACAATGCGCATGCGAGAGTGAGCAACTCTCGAGCAGTTGCTCGTTCGACATTTTTTAAATTTGTACGGCATAGTCGCACAAATAGGAAACACTAGACGACGTGTAGCATGCTGCATGTTTAACGCCGGTTCCGAACGGCCAATGAGCTTGTGAACGGTGTACATTACCCAACAATTAAATCATATATACACAACCACTAAATTCCAGCCATACACAACACCCAAGAGCAAGGTGGGACTCGAACCTACAACCCCAGTGGAATTGCGCCTTAAGAGGTCGATCCTCTTTTCTTTCGCCAATGAATGCAATATCTGGCGATGATTTAATTCTATGATTGTTTATTCTTCATGCAGTGATTTGAAATTGCAGTGACATTTTTATTTCAGACGATTGATTCTCTATATTAATTCAATATAGTTCCGATGTTTCCACCTGTTTGACCAATATTGCATTACAATAAATACATGTATATAGGTACACCAGATCGTTTAAAAAATCTTCATCTGTCCTTATTATCAACAAACAAAGTACCCAATTTTCTTTTATTCCTACTAAAAATTCTTATACGGTTTATTGACTTAGATATGGAGATATTTCATCTAATGTACAAAGAAAAGAGGATCGACCTATTAGAAGCTGCAAAGATTACCTCGTAGAACTCCAGGAACGTATCACCAATGATCAAATAGTCCTTATGGTATTCTCAATCATTAGCAGTCATATGAATAGATTAAGTGTTCAAAACAGCAAACTGTTGAAAATGAGTTAATAGCTCGAAGCATGTATGTCGAGTTCATATAGCAATTTAAGTGGAATCCAGCCATGTACATACATACACACATGACTACACATGGATATATATATATATATATATATATATAAATATGTATATATATATATATATATATATATATAAATATATATATATATATATATATATATATATATATATATATATATATATATATATATATATATATATATATATATATATATATATATATATATATATATATATATATATATATACATATATATATATATATATATATATATATATATATATATATATATATATATGTATATATATATATATATAAATACCGTTTCTGATGCCTGGGTTCAAAAAATATATATAATAGAGCACTATTGCTACGCACCCTATATATACTGAATTTTAGGACATAAGTAAGATACGAAGGCATTTCAGCAGTCATCAACCAAAGTGTCCAAAATGTTCCAGCGTGGGCAGCCCATATTGCTAGTAATGCAGGAGATGTTAGAATCTTGAGCCAAGGTACCTATTTAAAATAATATATTGTATTACAAAGTGTGCGATTAAAGAAAAAAGATTGCAGTTTTAATGTCGATCAAGTAAATATTGTATGTATCAAATCTCTCAATATATTGCTCGTGATTTAGACAGAAAGGCTGTCTCTGACCTGCTAAAATATAGATTAAATGACATAATATTTCCGCCAAGAAAGCGTTTTACCGAATACAAGGAAACATTTTTGTTTACCTATTAGATCTGGGTAGCCTTCAATTTTGATGTTTGAGATTCGAGTATTCCTTCATTTGTAATACAATTGACTTATACCTACTTCAGGTGATTGTTTAGTTCTTTTAAAATTGATTATACTCTGCTTCCAATGCTTTATTTTTAGAACTATTATGTGGAAAATTATTCAATGTACTGTTCGTGAAAAAAGAATTCACTTGTTTTAATCAAATGTCAAAAAAATCTGAGATGGTCAAATTTGTTCATCTCGCAGTAATATATTCGAATAAAGGTGAAGTTGAATAGCTGTTCTTGCAATTCTATTAGGTACTTAATGTGACTTCCTGTTTTTCATATTTTCAATTCCTTATTTGAATATATGGATTATTTTGTAGTAGATAAAAAGGAGCTATGTTATCGCAATTCGACTATTTTCTGAAAAGAGTGTGAATAAATAAATTAAAGTTTAAAGAAATAAAAACCACAATTTGATATCAGCCCGAATTCAAAAGTAAAAAATTATTTCTTTTATTTGAAACAGTGTGGGGCATTTTTCATATTCTTATAATGATTCTACATTCATTATTAGCTACCAATGAAATATTTTCAATATTTGATATTAAACACCCTTCGCGTTTTCACAATGAAATAAGTTAATTATTTTCACATATTCTAGCTCGTTAACTGTAATTTATTTTCTTATTTTTTAGTATTAAAACGGAATCATTTATTTAAATTATAATTAGTATGTATACAGTGAGTTAAATTAAAAAAAAAATATTTTGTGATAAATTTGTAAATCATCCTATACTAAGCAGTTGTTCAGAGTATATAATATATTTGTTATCTTTTTGTTAATTTACAATTTTTTATGTTAATTCGTTTGAAGGTAAGGAAATTCTAATATTTACAGAAAACATGTGGCATTTTAATTTGCCACACGTCATTTGAGAATTTGATATACTAATTTTCATAAAATCTAAAATAAAAAAAAAAATTTTATTTTAGAAGAAAAGAAATTTGAAAATTAGTTTGCCAAAGAAGTTTCACTTCTGACATGTGTAGTTTGTACACACGCACTTTTTTTTTATCCTCGTGATCCGAGCAGGCCATTAGGACAAAGTGAAAAATTATTGCATTGTCATCGGCACTCATTACGTGTACAAATTTTCAAATTAATCAGACTACTCTAGGTCGCTAAAACTGTGTGATAATATACCTAAACTTATAACATTTTTCTCATTTGGATGATACGGCTCAATACATTGAATCTGAGTGATGAAATTATTCTATTATCGTCTATTATGTGCAAATTTTCATAATATTTAAACTTCTTAAAGTTAGTTAAACTGACGTTGAAAAATTTCGTTTGCGATCAAAGACCCACACTCTCATAATTTCATTCATCCTTATCATCCAGGTCAGAACATGAGGAAAAAGTGACGAAATTATTGTATTGTCATCGGTCCTTATTAAGTGTGCAGAGTGAAAATTTCTTTAGCCGTGTTGAGCGAGTTATGGTAGGGCAAACAATCTATGAGTGCGCGTCACCGATGATCTGGATATGCTCGTGATCTACTGCAGCAGACAGGCGACGCTGGTATAGCGATCTGTGTACATGTATACGTAAATATAAAATAACTCTATGAAATAAACTATTTACAGGTTGAAATAAAATCTATTGAGTAAACGCGTTTCATCATAACATTGAGTTCATCTCGTACTAAATTATGGTATTACAAATTAATCTATCTATACGAAATATTTTCATTAATACAGTCAGATATAACTTTACTTGTTTACTGGAAATTTGTGAAGAACAAAATTTTTTTAGTACGGATAACGTGTGTTATAGTAATAAAGAAGGTTTGATCATGGAAAATCCATTGAGCCCTTTGTCACCAGAAATCGCATGTATAAGTTAGAGAAAACTATTATGAACCACTTCTGCAGTAGATACTTCCTTTATTGGTATAGATACGTTGATGACGTCTTTGTTTGCTATAGTGGTACAGATAGACAATTGGATAATTTCATTACTTATATTAATTACATACACCCCCGGTTCAAATTTTCTTTAAAAACTGAAATGAATAATTCCATGAATTACTTAAATTTAACTATAACCAGCAAAAGCAACAAAACATTTTATTTATACGAAAAATTTAACATAGCAGAGGGGTTCCTAGATAAATTAAATAACAGATTAAGGAGAGGAGAAGGGTTTACGACAATCTGGTCGTTAATTAGGTTTCCGGAATTTTTATATTAATTAATGTATAGGAATTCCCAAAAGTTGGTTTTGTGGAGACTATTCTCTAACTGTAATAAATTATAATTGTGATTAAATGTATGGAATAAGATGGCACGCATACGTTGGTGTACGTCCTGAAATTTCTAATTGTACGTCCAATATATAATTTTTTACAATCGTTACAGGTGAGTCTATAAACACCAGTACGTTCATCTCTATGAATTTTAGATTTGTTGTTTTAATAAATTTTCCAATGCTATTGTAGTTTTCATATGAAACTTTAAAATTTTGTTTTTGGAGGAACAGTTTCAGGTTTTCGGAAGGCTTGCCCAATTATGTTAAACTGTTAAATACTGTACTTTTCTCGGATATAATTGGGTAATCTTCTGAAATTGCAGTTTTGTATTTTTTCTTCTGAATGAGACTGTCAACCATATTGGGTGAATAACCATTATTTACTGCGATTTGTTTAATTATATTCAATCCCTTTTAAAAATTAGTTTCGGACAACGGAATTTATGAATCATACTATGATAAGCGGCCAGTTTATGTGAAATTATGTCATGAATTGTAATATCTGTATGAGATGGTTTATGAAAAATTCAAAATTCATGTTTGTTGCTTTTTAAAATAAAAACACTTGGCTTTAAGTTCCACAAATATATTGAATAAAAATTAACAATTACATTAGTCAACTAGTTTCGGGTTATGGGCCCATTATCAAGACTGAACAGAAAAATACTTAACAAGCTTATTTATAATATTGATTGTAGTAGAGGGGAAATTTGGTATTCAACTTGTTCATTTACGATGGGGTAATTCCTCTTAATGGCACTACTAATTTCTAAAATTTCCAACAGGTCAAGACGTTTGCCCTTTTTACCTGGGTGGAGGCATATCGTTTTCTCGAAGTCGATGAAATGGTTAAATTTTATACAATGCTCTGAGAAATCAGTGGTGTTTTTGTTAAACAAAATTGACTTTTTATGTTCTTCTACGCGAGTGTTGATTTTTCTGCCTGTTTGTCCGATATAAAATGATTCATTACAAAAGATTTTGTAAACACCACTGTTTTCTCCAATATTGTTCCTATCCTTGTTATTGACTAAGAGTGACTTTAAATTACGTTTATTTGTACATATGCTTTTAATACCGTTTTGTGATAATCTGTTGATGATTCTATTACTAACTCCTGGAATATAGTTTATTAAATGATATTTTTGTTCGCTTTTTATGACTGGCGAGGGATAAATTGAATTTAGAATATTCTTATGTCGTTTTTTCTTTATCATTTGATCAATCAAGATGTCTTTATAGCCGTTATTTATTGCTAATAATTTTAAAATATTAACTTCTTTAGTAAAATTTTCTTCAGAAAGAGGAATGGCAAAAAGTCTATGTATGAATGAGTGAAATGCACTTAATTTAATTTTAATTGGTTGACTGCTATCATTGTGTATTAGCGTATCTGTAAAAGTAGGTTTTTTGTAGATATTAAATGTAAGAGCATGTTCTTTTCTAGTTATTTGGATATCTAAAAAGTTAAGGGAATGTTGTTCATTTTCTATTTCTTTTGTGAATTGAATTGAAGGGTGAAAAGAGTTAATGTATTTGAGAAAATTATCTAACTATCTATCCGTCCCACACCATATACAAAAAATGTCATCAACATAACGCCGCCATAATAAAACATTACTAATCAGGCTGTTTGTAGATTCAAAGATTTTATTCTCTAAGTCAGACATAAAGATTTCACTGAGAAGAGGTGATAACGGTGAACTCATTGGCAAACCATCTGACTGTTGATAAACTATGCCATTAAATTCAAAATAACTTTGTTTTAGACATAGAGTCGATGCCGAAATCATTTCCTGAACTATTTCGGGTGATATATTACTATTTGAATTCATATCCCTTCTAATGATATTTTTCAATTCATTGTTCGGAATAGAAGGAAATAAATTTATTACGTCAAAAGAGATTAATTTTGCATTGAGTGGAATTTTGTAATGAATGCCCATCATTTTATATCGGACAAACAGGCAGAAAAATCAACACTCGCGTAGAAGAACATAAAAAGTCAATTTTGTTTAACAAAAACACCACTAGTTTCTCAGAGCATTGTATAAAATTTAACCATTTCATCGACTTCGAGAAAACGATATGCCTCCACCCAGGTAAAAAGGGCAAACGTCTTGACCTGTTGGAAATTTTAGAAATTAGTAGTGCCATTAAGAGGAATTACCCCATTGTAAATGAACAAGTTGAATACCAAATTTCCCCTCTACTACAATCAATATTATAAATAAGCTTGTTAAGTATTTTTCTGTTCAGTCTTGATAATGGGCCCATAACCCGAAACTAGTTGACTAATGTAATTGTTAATTTTTATTCAATATATTTGTGAAACTTAAAGCCAAGTGTTTTTATTTTGAATATTAGTATTTAATCATGTTTCACCAAGTGGTAAGCGAAACTTCAATATTAGTTTGTTGCTTTTGCTGGTTATAATTAAATTCAAGTAATTAATGAAATTATTCATTTCAGTTTATAAAGAAAATTTAAACCGGGGGTGTATGGAATTAATATAAGTAATGAAATTATCCAATTGTCTATCTGTACCACTGCAGCAAACAATGACGTCATCAACGTATCTATGCCAATAAAGAAAGTATTTACTGCTGAATTGGTTCATAATAGTTTTCTCTGAATTATCCAAAAGATTTCTGATAACACACGTTGTTCAAACTCAAATAATTTTGTTCTAAAAAATTTTCAGTAAATAAGTAATATCTGACTGAATAAGTGAAAATATTTCGTATAGATAGATTGTTTTGTAATACCATAATTTAGTATGAGATGAACTCAATATTATGACGAAAAGCGTTTACTCAATAGATTTTATTTTAACCTGTGAAAAGTTAGTTTTTATTTATTTATGAAGTTATGAAGATGAACTTTACCGAATGAATGTCAATTCAATTCGAATATAAAATAATACATTGTATATGCTCAACTGTATCATGTGCGTGATTGACTTTTTGGATGGGCAAAATCTTGTGCTGTCGCGTCAATATCCTTTCATACTTTTATATCAAAAATATTTATACATTTGTAGAACAAATGGAGTTACCTTATCTCTTGTCTTCTTTTCTTGTTTGATGAATTCTCTCTCTGGTGCTGATATATCTTCACAATCTTCAGGAGAGTTTCGTCCATATCGTATCATGAAGTAAATCCATACGAAGCCTATTGCTCCAAATATGTAATATGTAGAATACCAATCCATGGAAGTAGACGAAAGAGCAGCTGCAATCTTTGTAGCAACAGCTGATCCTAGAGTATTAGCTGTAAAAAATTTATTTTATCTTCCTGAAAATAATAGGAAACTGGAATACTAACCAGCATACATAAAGAAACCAATTGAATTTTTTTCTGACGAAGGTACCCACTTATCTAGGAAGTCTGGTATGACCGGAAGCGAAAAACCTTGACTTGCGCCTTGAACTAGGAGACATATCATGAGTCCATTTGAACCGTAACTATCTGTGAGTATTGGAAGAATTATGCAGAATAATGCACATAATAGCATAGAAGAACACATAACGAACTGATATCCGTAAGCCTTTGAAACGCATCCTCCAAAGAGTTGTGTAGCTGCATATCCGACCTGCGTTGTTACCAAAATCAAGCTCTGGTGTGTCCAATTCATATATGCCTTGAAAGAAGAGAATCACTTAGTTCTAAATATTTTCGTTAGCAATTAAAGACAGTCAGTTTACAATGCTCATTTGGAGTAAGTTCAGCGGAAGTTCCTTAAGTATCTAGTGTGGAGAGAGGATGGTGTGTACTCGTCTAGAGGATTTAATCTGGATAACTTATTGAATAGATTTGGGGTAAAATCACTTGAAGTCACCGGAAAAGTACTTTCTTTGAAATTTTTGTATAATCTATTATATAGATGCATTGACTGCACCTCTCTTCTGGATATGGTAGAGTCTCAGGTACATAGGCGGTGCTCAAGATGTAACGATCTATTTTTTCTTGGCTACTCCAATTCTCTTATACAATCACCTATTATATACATATGTTCCTTGTTCAATGAGGTTTCTAATAGTTGTGATATGAACTTTGACACATTTTTTGCCATAATTCGGTTTTTTTGGAATATCTGGATAGGCAAACTTGAAATATATTGAGTTTTTTCATGATTTCTCGAATATGAGCTATGAAATTGTAACTAATAATAATATTTTTTCAATAATTCTCATTATAATAATTATACTTCGAAGTCACTTGTGTAAGTTTTTTGTTTTTTAATTGTTTTAGAATATTTCCTGTAAATGGTTTTTTTTACCTGTAGGAAATAAAAGCCTTATTATTATTTGTAATAAACCATATATAGGACAAACTTTTCAAACTTTAGAAGAAAGATTGAAAGCACACAAGTATACCAAAGACAAACCACAGCACTAATCAAACATAAAAATAATGAGAACCATATTTTCAACTTCAATAGCACAAAAAGTTTAGAAATAGGGAAAGATCAAAAACGCAGAGAAATTTTAGAAATGTTACGTATTCAAAAAAATTTAAATGAAGTCATAAATGATAGAACAGATATAAAACATTTAAGTTCAATATACGCAGATTCAATTCTTTAATTTTTCTAAGAAACAACGTAAATCAAGACAAAATAATTCAACAAACTCCAACCATAAAAACTCATCTTCTTCGACAAAATCTAGACATCTAGAATTTTCAATTCTTCTGAAAAAAGGTATAGTTTGGAACATGTGATCTCCAAAACTACAAGTAAGTAATGTATGTTCAAAGACAAATTCAACAATCAAATATTTTAAACCTATTTTGTACATTACGTGGGTAAAGGTTTCTGTGGTTCCCTTTCCATCTAATATCAACAGACCTGACTGTTGATATTGGACTAAATAGCACGTAATTAATAACTGAAGACGACCACAGCCAAAATAAAAAAATTTTGAAAAAAGATAAATAGTACCCTATTCTTTGACTTTTCAAAATCAAAATAATTTGAACCTATTTCGAACATTACGTGGGTAAAGGTTTCTGTGGTTTCCCTTACCAGCTAATAATAACAGATTTAAATGTTAATATTGGACTGAATAGCACGTAATAAATAACAGAACGGCCACAGCCGAAAAATTTTGATGAAACATAGTGGTCTTTTTTATCTATTCAAATTTTTTCAAATCAATAAATGTCAAAGAAATTCCAATATTTCAAGAGTTTTGAAAGAGCCACGAATGTCGTGGCGGAACGTAAACTTTTTAATAAAATCGAGTTATTTCGAAATCCACCAAACCTGTTATTGCTAATAATTATCAAAAATATGTCAACAGCAGACTTTTCTGCTAAGAACGTAATTGAAGGACATCTATGCTGGAATCTATAGGACAATTCGAGAGGAAGATATATATATATATATATATATATATATATATATATATATATATATATATATATATATATATATATATATATATATATATATATATATATATATATATATAAAATATTACGTTCTTATAAAAAAAGTGTGCTATTGACATATTTTTGGAGCGTCTGTGAATCGCTTACCCCATTCCTATATTTCCTCACCATGATAATCTCTTTCTCCTGATTACAATTCTTCCATCGATCTTTCTCTAGAATAAGGCGTTAAAATGGTATGTTCCGTGATGAACAAAAACAGAATATATATATATATATATATATATATATATATATATATATATATATATATATATATATATATATATATATATATATATATATATAAATATATATCTATATCTAATATATAAAGTTCTCCTGTCACGGTTTTAGATGTTAAACTCCTCTGAAATGGCTAGTCCGATTCTCATGAAATTTTGTGTGCATATCGGGTAGGTCTGAGAATCAGCCAACATTTATTCCCCCTCCCCCCCCGCTAAATGTTAAGGGTGGTCCACTACTTGATTTAATTTTCTTACTTTCGAGACAAAATTTTCTGTTCTATTTTTTTCGTGATACAACATTCAAAAATACAAACAACCCTAAATTTTCACCCCTCCACGATCAACCCCTATTTTGTATTTGTTAAACACCTCCGGGATGGCTCGAACGATTCCCATGAAATTTTGTGTGCAAAACGGTTAGGTCTGAGAATCGGAAAAAACTATTTTTCATCCCCCTGAATGTTAAGGGCGTTCTACCCCTTCGTTAATTTTTTTTATTTTCTGGACAAAATTTTCTGTTCTATTTTTTTTGTGATACCGCATCCAAAACTTCATACAACTCTAAATCTTCACCCTTTTACGATCAACCCCTATTTTTTATTTGATAAATTCTTTCGAAATGGCTCGACCGATTCTCATGAAGTTTTGTTTGCATATCGGTTAGGTCTGCAAATCGGACAACATCTATTTCTTATTCCCCTCAATGTTGAGGGGTTGTAAACCCTTATTTTTTTTCTTCAGGCAAAATTTTATGTTCTTTTTTTTATGATACAGTATTCAAAAATAAATACTACTCTAAACGTACACCCTTCTATCAACAACCAATATTTTTTTTCAGACAAAATTATCTGTTCTATTTTTTTTATGATACAGCATTCAAAAATACATAAAACCCTTAAATTTCACCCCTCTACGATCAACCCCTATTTTTTATTTGCTAAATTCCTCCGAAATGGCTCTACGAATTCTCATGAAATTTTGTTTGCATATCGGTTAGGTCTGAGAATCAGACAACATCTATTTTTCATCCCCTAAATGTTAAGGGTCCACTCCTTGGTCTACTCCTTGATTCTTTTGATTTTATTTTTCAGACAATATTTTCTGTTTTATTGTTTTTATGATACAGCATTAAAAAATATCTGAAACTCTGACTTTTCACCCTTCTATCAACAACCCATATTGTTTTTTTAGAAAAAATTTTCTGTTCAATTTTTTTTATGATACAGTATTCAAAAATACATACAACTCTAAATTTCCACGCTTTCATCAACAACCCCTATTTTTTAATAACCATTTTAATAATTTAAACAACGTGTATATATATATATATATATATATATATATATATATATATATATATATATATATATATATATGTATATATATATATATTATATATATATATATATATATATATATATATATATATATATATATATATATATATACACTCAGGTGCAAAAAAAACGAAACAAGTTCATATTTGGTAATATTTGAGAACTCATAGTTTTTTCATTTATAGTTAAATTTTGAAAATTTTTTCAGAAAAATATAGATGAAATTATAAGCTTTCTTATTCAGTCTTTTGTTGTAAACTGGCTTATGAGTTATTATACAGTGTTAATGAGAAGTTTTTTATTGAACCCCAATTTTAAAACATCCTGTGGAATAATTTCATGGTCAAATTCTTTCAAAATACCAGTTTTTCTCAAGAACCATTCCTGTTCAACACTTTGTTTTTTGGTTCATGTCCTTAAGTGCACTAGTTTATTGTTAACAGAGAAAAGATCTCCAAACAAAAGTTTACCCAATTTTAAGAAATGTAAATTTCTGACGAGATGGCTTTACTCATTGTCCCATAATCTCAGTTTGACAGCTCAATTTATGAATCCAGCAATGAGAAAGCAACAATATATCAGTTATAATAATAAGCAATTATCGCAAAATTTTTTTATGCAAATATATTCAATTCAAATTAAAAATCAAGCTTCAAAAAAAACCAATTCAACTGTATCTTGAATAACCTAAAGAAACATACTTTTTGCAACAAACTCAGATATTATATTTTGTATTACCACCTCTAGCTCTTATTACTGCCTGCATACGTCGGTTCATACCATCAATAAGCTGACGAATAGTATCTTGAGGAGTATTTTGCCATTTTTCCTGAATTGCTGAACGAAGCTCGTTTATCGTACCCGGAGCTACTTCGCGATCTCAGACTCGCCTACCAAGCATGTCCCACACATGCTCTATGGGGTTGAGATCAGGGAAATGTGGTGGCCAGTTCATTTTGTTAATAATTACTTCTACGAGGTATTGTGTGACATAAATTGCTGTATGTGGCCATGTAAAAATTACATTTCATAACGTAAACCGTTGATGACAAGTTCATTTCGTTCTTTAAAATGAACTGGTGCACTTAAAGGCATGAGCCAAAAAACAAAATGTTTGAAAGGAATAATTTTTAAGAAAAACTGGTAATTCGAAAAAATTTGACGACGAAATCACTCCACAGGATGTTTTAAAATTAGGGATTCAGAACAAACTTCTACGTAACTTCGTATATTGTCCAATTAGCCAGCATTTAGCAAAATACTGAATGTGCAAGTTGAAATACATAATTTTATCTACAGTTTGGTGCAAAAATTTTGAAAATCGAACTAAAAGTGAAAACATGAGACTTCATATATTGCCAAATATTAACTTGTTGCGTTTTTTGTGCACCTGACCTGAGTATATATATATATATATATATATATATATATATATATATATATTTAGATATATATATATATATATATATATATTATATATATATATATATATATATATATATATATATATATATATATATATATATATATATATATATATATATATATATATATATATATATATATATATATATATATATATATATATATATATATATATATATATTATATATATATATATATATATATATATATATATATATATATATATATATATATATATATATATATATATATATATATATATATACTGCTATTGCAATTTTGGTAACAGGACCATCATTGTGAAGAGTGAGATTAGAACTCTTCTACCCGATGATGGTCGAAACCATTTTGTGATGAAAAGTATAGTAAAATCAAGTTTCGGTTCTGTTCATTATGACGAATTATCACGTACTAACGACGGAGTACTCAAGCTATGGTATTTTTTAATTGTCCTTTTCTTTCAATGCTTATTCATGCCATTTTCAGCATACATGCTTAAAAACTATATAAACCATACAGTAAGACTATGCTAGGCATATATATATATATATATATATATATATATATATATATATATATATATATATATATATATATATATATATATATATATATATATATATATATATATATATATATATATATATATATATATATATATATATATATATATATAACTGAGATTGAATTCTCGCACATCACTTGGTGAAACATCATAAAGAATAAAGTATAAAGTTTATACTTTATTATATATAAATATATATATTTAATGAATCTATATTACCGCGATAGTCCAGACGTCGCTATAAAAACCGAATGGTGTCAAATGTACTTATCTGCCGCATAAAATATTTCAGTTCATGTCAAAGTAAATTCATTTCGTCATTAAAGAGTTTAATAAACATATATTCTCACCATAAAACTTGTTTTATTTAATTATTTCTATTAAACATACTATATGTACTAAAATCCTCCGTGAGTTCGAACAGGAGTAGGTTTTCGATAACTCGTGTATGTTAACTTTTAATCAATCAGAAATAAAACTTATAATATTCTAAAAATTATATCATTAAAAAAAATGGTGGCACTCACAGTATTTCCCTCAATTCCTGGAGTTGTCATAGCAACGATAGCTATGGGAAGGGTCATATTTATTGCAACTAAAATAGTTGCAAGAGAAAACTGTAACAATATCTGAATATGGCGTATTCCCAGTCCATGTCCTAAGAATAACACAAGCAATGAAAAAATACTAAATTAATTTAAATAAAACCTACCAACTATTTCTTTGTTTGGTTCTTGAGCAATAAGTTTCGAAGCTACTTCGAAATATCTCATCCTGCAAAATACCTTTCTAACCTAATGGATAGAAAATAAGGGAGTTTTGAGTATTATAATATTTTTTTGAGGAAAATTCTGTAACATTACATTTATCACGACTGATATGCTTATCAATACATTCCCGTGCAGTAGCGTAGGTTATGTTACATGTGTGAATTGAATAACATAATTGGAAATTTCATCGAAGATATTTTAAGGCAATCTATGTTTCTGTATAATAGAACTAATGTTTTTGGAGTTATAATAATTCCAATAGCTGTTGATATCAAATGACAATATATGATATATTTCAGACATTAATATGATCGAAATATAAACTTTATATATATATATATATATATATATATATATATATATATATATATATATATATATACATATAAATATATATATATATATATATATATATATATATATATATATACATATACATATATATATATATATATATATATATATATATATATATATATATATACATATACATATATATATATATATATATATATATATATATATATATATATATATATATATATATATACATACATATTATATATATCCTTCAGGGCTGTATTGTGAGATAATTTGTAAAGTAAAATTAAATTTAAAAAAATTCAGACAAGACTTTCCGTATTGAGAACATTCTGATCTCAAAACGGGGCAAGGAAACAAAGGAAGTCCGGAAGTTTTTTTATCAGAAACACTTTCTACAAGGCCAATAAATAAGGTAATTGTAAATATATAAAGTAGTTTACAGTAACAGCACTATAAAGACAAATACAATATTTTCGTTATATCGAACTGACAGTTCTTAATTTCAAGTCGTGCGCTCTGAGTCTTTATTTCAATAGTTCTTGTAAGTTTCACATCCTCGACTATTCTTATTGAAGGAACATGTGTGACAAAATTGAAGTAAAAATTTTTAATTGAATTTTGCTGCATAAAGTATAATATTGAAACTTCAAAATAAACCACACTTGGTTTAAATTTTATTATATAAAAATAATTAGATACTGTATTTAGAAGTAAAGGATAATTGACTCAATTGACAAAAAAAGTAGAAAACGAAGACGGTACCCCGAATTTCTTAGACGTTTAGATTGCTGGGAATTTGAATTCTCTTACTTTCAAGATTTATAGAAAACCAACCCACACAGATACTTCAATTCACAGCGACAGTAATCAACACATTGAAATAAAACTCAATGCTTTTCATTCGTTCATACATAGGTTGTTCACTATTCCATTATCTGAAAAATTATTAACCACCAATGACGGTTACGATGAAGGTCTTATCCATAAGCTCTTTGGGAAAAAACACGCAAACTACTAATAAAGAACAAAAATACTTCCCAATAAATTATGTGCCGAATTTGAGTAGCTAAATTTGTGACAGATTATCGAAAAATAACGTTAAAATAATTTTTACAAATAAAAGAAACTTGTAGTCATTCTTAGTCAATAATAAAGAAAAATTAAAAAAGAACATCGAAGAAAACAGTGGTGTTTACAAAACATCTTGCGACGAATGTCCTGCTTTCTATATCGAACAAACAGGAAGGAATATAAACATTCGTGTTGATGAACATAAAAATACTACTTTCTTCTCCGAACATTGTATAGAATTTAATCATTTCCTGGATTTTAACAAAACCCAATTGCTGCATTCAGGTAGCAAAGAAAAGCGCCTTGCCTTCTTGAAATTCTCGAAATAAGTTTCGCCCACAACATTAAATTACCCATTGTAAATGAAAAAAATGATTTTCAGGTATCACCTTTGCTATTGCGTGTTTTATAAAATAAGATGTAATACTCTCCTGTAGTCAGTATTGATAATGAGTTCATAAATCGAAACATGTCGACTATCCTTTTATTTTTATATAGTGAAACTGAAGCCAAGTGTGTTTTATTTTAAAGTCTAAACCTTATTCTTTATGATGCTTTACCAAGTGATGTGCGGAAATTTAATCTCAGTTAAACAAATATAAGTTGAAATTGCATCCGGTAGGTCGAAATAGTACATGATTATATCAGGTGAAAAGTAAATAATACGTACATGCAGTAATTTATGAATATAGGTGAATTGTAAAGTATAAAATTAAATGTAAGTATATAAAATATGTATTTAACATCGAAACTGAACAGTGAAACTGCATGCTATCATTTCTCCTGTTGACTCTGAAAACAATTTCCAAGAACCGTTATATGTAAATCTTCTTCTTTAATCAGCGCTCATCGGTCGCATACGAATAAATATTTTCTCAAAACTTTTGCATCTCTCTTTTTCTTGGGTAGTCGACGTACATCTCCTTTCAGCTGTTCTTCGTATGTTGTTCCATCTCATCAACATACTCCCCCGCAAGCTTCGTTTCTCTCCCCATGGTTTCCACTCTGTTGTTATTTCCTATCCAGGACTGGATATACCAATAGGCTGGAGAAGGCTGCAGCCTATAGCTCCCCACCACTCAAGGGGCTCCACCTAAATTGTAGAGAGGAAATTATAATAAATAAACAATGGCTAAACACCCCATGTGGGGTTGCGCCGAATAAATGCTTTCTAGATCCGCTTTCTGGGGTGGATCAATCCCCATAATTCCTATAATTTCTCTCTTATTTTCCTCCATAGAGCCCTGTCCTTAGCTTCTTCCTTCCATCCAGCGACACCTATCGTTCTTAAACCTTCTCCTCTTCCTTCAGCCACTTAGATCTGGGTCTTCCTCGCCTTCCCCTACCTCCTGGTTCCTACTGCAGCACTGAGCAGACCATTGCATCCAGAGAGGAAATTTTGAAATGATTATGTACTACGATGACTGATGCAAATTTGAATGATCGAACTATACTCAGCACGGAATTCGATATTATGAGGGAAATTGACGTAAGCTATGAGGATTTTGCTAAAAATAAATTTAAAAAAGTTGTAATTTAGTATAACAAATGTTATTAACATTGAGTAGTGTTAGTATTGAGCATTTAATTATTTATAAATATATTTTAATAGTATTTGAGCTTATAGTAAACACAGGCCGCTCTTTAGCCTGAGTCTGGAAGAATAGACCAAAATATTGCACATTCTGAATTAATAGAGTAAAGTCCAAGATATACAACTTAATGAATAAATTTTTTTTTAAGATAATTCATTAATTCAGTTTACGTTAATGAAATTTCTAAAAATCCATATGACTTCTCTATAACACATTAATGTAACCAGAGGCACTTCGATACTTTTAAATCCCGAAATTCATTTTTTCGCTATACTATATAAATTCAATAATCAATGACCCGCAATTATTCGTACTAAAGTATAACAATCACACGATAGAAAACCGTGAAATTTGGGAATATTCGTCCCCTTCACCACTTTTGAGCCTATAGGTCCCAAAAACGTTAATCCAGCACTGTCCCTATCATTTGTCTGTACTCATTCGGACTATATGTCTCGCCCATTGCCATTTTCCACTCATTATAGTTTCGTTGACGTCTTCCGTTTATGATTGTTATCTCTAAGCCTGATGTTCAGAATTTTTCTATAAACTATTCTTCAGAATAAAGCTCAGTCTTCCAGATTAGGCTCAGTAAGTCTACCTGTTATATGCATTTGCCTAGTGTTTTTGTTTGTACCAAGAATATGAATTTGTCCTCCAAAATCGATTTCGTTTTCTAATATCAGTTGTCCATTTTTCTGTTCGGTGATTAAACATTACTGTCGTATTTTCCATATTTGTGGACAGTCCTATATTTTCTTATTAGTAGGAAGTAATCCGCCAATCTCAGATTGCTTAGTCTCTTTCTATTGATCATTAAATGTCTGTTGTCCCATTTCATTTCCTTGGCAACATCCTCCAGTACCAGCGTTAAACACTTTGAAGAAATGAAATCTTCTAGTCGGATCCACCTGTCTATCTTAATCGGGTTCATATTTTCATGTAGACTAGCAGTGCTAGTTGTCTTTATTAGATATTCTCTATGTCTATTGCATCGTGACTCTATTCGACAGTTCTGCAAATAATTAATTATAGCCCAGGTTTCCACAGAGTCGAATGCCTCATCGTATTTGAAAAATGCTACATAGAGTTCTATGCGATACTCCAGCGCTTTCCCGATTATGCTACGAAAAACATGAAGGTGGTGCTATAGTGTTTTTTTTATATAACTGGTTTCTTCAGGGAGCTAATATGAGCCGAGTTTCGCTACTAGTCAATTTGTTAATATTTTGGCTAGTAGTTTGAAGATAACATAACTAATGTGTCTAACACATAAACTAATGTGTCTGTAATTATTCAGATCGGTCCTTTCTCCCATTTTTATGGAGTAACATCGACACCGTGTTCTACTCAGTTCCATTGTATTTCTTCCAAACAGACTCTAAGACTAGCGAAAGATAACAGGACCTCATTCTTAAAGGGACAGTTATAAATAACCCTTGATTCCTTAGCTGTAATTCAGTTAGCCAATTCACTAGAGGTCTTGTGAGAAATTTTAAACTGCTAGGTAGACTAGAGTGGATAGATGTGAAACAAGTTGAACATCAAGAGGACCAAGTTCCTAATCGTATGCAAGTAGAATGATGATTATGATAGGTCGTCTAAAATATGATGAAAAACTCATAAGAGGCATTCAGCGTTACAAATATTTAGGTTACATAATTGCTCAGCACGCTTTTCTCAAAATTCAGGTTGCGATATCAATCTGCCTTAGAGCCGAACCATGGACACTCGTAGAAGCCAATTGTAGGACACTGGAGACTTTCGTAATGCTGCAAATTTCGTAAGTTGGCAGAATCCGATACACAGAAATACTAAACCAACTTAATGAACAAACTGGAATCAATGACACCATCGGAGGTTATATTCTATGTAATTTAAAATTAAAAATGCTTTTGCCCATTATGCATGTTAAGATTGATGACAAAAGGGGTTTAGGTCATTGAAGAACTTCGACACGGATGCTGCATAGCGATACTTTAGACAAAAACCAAATTGTGCTTATGATTTCCAGCGTTCGATAGGACAAAGCACACTATGAAACATAGAAGTGAAAATTATTTGTAAGCATTGTAATATAGTTGTAGACAATTTCGTGAATACTATGAACTGCTCGCATAAGACTGCAGGAATCAGTTCATAAATTGATCTATAAATCGCGATCAAATACCTCCTTTACGTCTGTCAGGCAAGCAGTTCTATTGACGTCACTATAAAAAGGCTATTCATTGACACGACGCAAGTTTACGAAGTAAAATATATACCATAATCTTGAGTGCTTTTGGCTGACCGGTGTGACTTTAGCTCTTTTCGAGAAAATGTTATAATACGTTGCATATAAAAAATAAATCGAATATGTCATAAACTAATAGTTTAACATCATACTAATAGGTTAGTCCATTACGGAAATGATGTTATGCGGATATCATCTTTTAATTTACAAATAAAATTTGACGTGATAATCTGAATGGTTTTCAGCCAAAATATGAACTCGTCAAAATTTGTCGGAAATCAACTATACTTCTAAGTATTTTTAAAGTTGCCTAGCAGTAGATTCGCTCCTTAATGATTGTTATGATTAGAACAGCTTGGGACTGAAAGCCGGCATTTTTTCTTGACAAGTGTGTAAAAAACGACATTTTTCGGGCAACTTTGGCTAAATTTGTTGGCGGTTATTATAAGCAATTTTTACTGTAGTAAAGGATAGTAAACGATTGTTTTTACTTCAAAATTGCTTTTAAGTAATTTAATGTAGAAAATAAAAAAGTGGCGGATATTGATCAAAAGGAAAGAAAAACCTCAAAGCAAAAATACTTAAAACTAAAGAAAAACCTGAGCCTACAATTAAAAAATCGTATCATGCTCAGAAGATGAAGCAATTTCTGTTGGACAATATGTAATCGCTTCTGATTACCCAGATTGTTCTCCACCAATATTTGATGGATATGGGTTTGATGATCTCTATGGATCGGTGTTAAGTTCTTGCTGAACAAACCACTTGGCAATGACAGTGTACAGGAGCCGCTTAAAGTAGATGAGGATCGATATATATATTTTTAAATTTTTAAACTTTTGTAAGCTAACCGCTCAATTTTTTTGATTTTCTCGAAATAAAAAATTGTTATAATTTCAATAATAAGTTTTTTCTAACGTAAAATCTGTTTCAGATATGATGGGTGACTTCAACTCGTCTAACCATTTCAAGGACAAACATGCTTTAAAAATTCAGTGAGACAAAGTCACTCTAAAGGACCGGGTGACTTTGCGCATCATGTGTTATTTCTTTTACACAAAGAAACAGTGTATGATCGTATTTTATAATAATTAATCTAATTGTGTAGTAATGAACTCATGCATGTTTATGTCACTTTTACAGCCCGAAATTCTGAAATTGAGTCAAAATCACGAAAGATTAGGGTATTTCAACTAAATGAGAAACACATGGCTTTCGGAGAAGTTATTCTAATCATTTGTATATACATGACTTTCCATAGCAGTTCCATAAAATTATTATTTCGAACAGAAAAAGAATAAATTAAATTAATAAATCGAATTCCAAATAGGAACTATAAAATGAATTTGTATAATTTTTTCAAGGTGATGATTACATATGTGTACGTAATCTTATGACTTAGTATACAAATATATAAATATATGAAATAATCCTTCTCCGGTAATGAATTATTCGCAGCTTTGGCTGCATTTTATATGATATTCTTGGGTAAATTCATTTTCATTTCCATTATTTCTAAAGACTACACAAAGAAAGCAGCAATGACATTCACTAAATATGATGACAGAAATATTTACAAACGTCAAAATATCAACAAATGACATGCCTACTATCAGAAGGAAAATGGAAAGTATAGCAATGAACCGATTTCAAAATTGATTTTTCATTATAATGAAATAATGTTTTCCTGAAAAATAAAATCTTGTATACACCACATGCGTTACTAGATCCTATATATATATATATATATATATATATATATATATATATATATATATATATATATATATATATATATATATATATATATATATATATCCTGATTGCTGAGAGTTTCAGACGAGTTTATATTCATTTCACTTATTATGATAATTTTATTGTTTAATATGACCCGAAATAAATGTATGATTCTCGTAATGAAGAAAGTGTAGTGGCTTCTACTAAAAATATGAAAAGCAGTGACGATCTCAAGAAGTTATTAGAAATATATGTAATTTCACTCCGGACCTCCAACAAGAAATAATGTGGACTAACGATAAAAATTGATAATATGACTGTGACTTATCAAAGTATTTTCGAAATAAAAAGCTGTGCTGAAAGTATAAACCGATCATTATGTTCGAATTCATCGGATCAAACAATGATATCCACACAAACACTGAACAGGAAATTCTAACAAACAAAAAATTAAGAAAAGAAGCAATAGCACTACTGAAATTGACATCTGTAGATATCTCTGCAATGAAAAAATAATTCAACTGGATTCTCATCCTTAATTGTTGGAGCTGTCTTCGCTTTAAGAGGAAAATTATGTACTTGAATTCCATTTGGCGGGGCTAATATTGATATTTTATGCATTAGTGAACACTGGATGTTGAACTAAGATATTTTATATTTGAACATACCAAATTATGAACTATTGACGTATTTTATTCGAAATGATGATATTTAGGGTGGCTAGAGTATATCTGTAAAATATACTTTCTTTTCGTTTATGAGAGTTTTCATTCAGTCTATGGATTGACTGTCTTCTGCTTTGAGGGACATTGCGAGTTCATTGAAAGTTCTAATTTGTTGAATTCGATATCTGATTATACCAGGGTGTTCACTGATACTGCTGGATATACCTTTTTATCTTACTTTGACTATATTTCAACTAATTGAAATTGTGAACAAAATACGAGTTCTGTAGTGAACCCATGTTTGCCTGATAATTTTTCTGTTTCTGTGGAATTTAGATAAACCTCTATATCATTTCGGATATAGATGAATGTGTTGGAATACCTCATCGAACCTATGAAATTTTCATGAATTTTAATTGTCTCGTTGGAAGCTATAATGGTCAATAATTTTTTTTTAATCGCTTCGAAATTGAATTTAAAACAAAGTCTACCCCTTGAGAACATTTGCTTTTTTTTGGAAAATTTTTTTTCGAAATTTTTTTGTTGTATATATACTATATTTTCAGTTTATCATCAATAGTTTCGAAACTTTGGTATCGTCAATATCGTTTTTAGTACAGGAAATGGAGCATTTTGGCTAGCAATTTTTTCGTCCAGCATGGAATTACGTGAAATTTTCACAGAAGGTAGGGAATAACCCAAGGATCATTTTCTACATCATGCCGGTGTACGCTACAACCTTGGGGGTGGTTGCCACCCCATCTCGGGGGTTGAAATTTTTCACTACAGGAATCGATGAAAAAAAAAATTTTTAAAAATGATTTTCTTTACGTTTTCTTCGAAAAAATAATAATTTTTGAGTTATTCGCGCTTGAAAGTAACAGTTTTTCGTCGAAAAATCGATGTTTTTGAAAGGTTTTTGCGAATAGCTCCAAAAATATGCATTTTATCGAAAAAAACTGTGGATACAAAATTGCAGCTTAAAAAAAAACAAAATCATTTTTTAATTATTTTTCTACGACTAATACGAACCGAGATACGTCATGTTAATGGTTAACTTTTGTCGCCAAAAGCATAATTTGAAAGATTCAAAGTCGAATAACTGGAAAAATTTGCATTTTGCGAAAAAAACTCATTCAGTCTTTTCTGAAGTATTTAATTAGACTTTTCAAACAACTACAAAAAAAAGTCTCTAGCATAAAAATTAAGCGACTTATAATCAAAATAAGGTAGGTACCTACACTTTTTTCTACGAAAAAATCAGTGAAAACAACCCCCTAACTACCCCCCTAATTAAAATTGATCCTCACTCTTCTGTAGTTCTCTTCACATATGTATCATTAAGTGAAGATATGTAATAGTATCGGTTTACAGGAAAGGAGATTCATTATTGCAAGGCAGGTACCGGCATATTTCGATTCTTTGTGGAATATCTAAGCTGCTGGAGTTTGTTTTTCATTCACAAATTATTAATTTCCTTGAGAACGATGATCTTATTTCTTCTTCATAGCATGGATTTTAAAATCCAAAATAGTTGAAGTATGTGATCGTGGTGTCAGCAGTATGGATTAATTCTAAATGCTTGCCAAATGTCCATAATGTTAGGCTATTATGGGATATGCTGTTGAATGTTATTAATAAGAAGACCCGATATTTGGGATCTTTTCTTGACTATGAATCGAGGTGGAAACTCTTTTCTTCTTCAACTGAGGTCCAGTATGGCACTTAGAGATCCTGTAGGTATGTATTATACTATTTTTCATAAGCACCTTATTTTTCGAATTTGATTATGAGGTACCTATATTAAAAGGTTGGAGGAAGATATTTATTGCACAGAAAAAAATAATAGGGCTACGACTTATTTGGCCTGTACCCTACTAAGTCATGCAGGAAGTATTTCATTGTCCATGGTTTACTCACTTTGCCCTCGCTGCGAGGTTTGGGTACTTCGTACAGTACAAGAAATGATAGAAAATTAGTTTTTCCTAAGCACAAGAGTGCGTCATATGAAGTAACTCCCACATATTATGTATCTGTCACTGTTTATAATAAATTTTCGTCATTTTTTACTAGTATGAGAAGCTTTGAAAGTTTCAAGAAAGATCTAAAGTGTTTTATCTACTCCTATTGAATAATATATTCATTATTAAAGTGCGTTTTAGCAACTAATAGTATCTATTACCAAACAGCGTGAGTAATAATAACTCACTGCTATAACTCACTATATAGTCTACTAAGATCCCAAGTAAGATCAACTGTGACTCATCTGCTAATGTCACTTGAATAATTCTGACGATTTCAAATTAAGCTAATACTATCTAATTATTGTGAATTTGTATTTGTGTCTTAGTATTTGTAATAGTCGTAGATAAAGTATAGTATTCAACTTGCGGTAATGGTCATAACTCTCTTGATGAATTACAGCACTCACTTGCAGCTCGTGCTGCAAACTTCATCTGCGTGAGTTATGACTAACGTGACCAGACGTCCCGTTTTGAACGGGACTGTCCCTTTTTTTGATTACCTGTCCCGGTGTCCCCGAAATGAACTCCGGGACGCAAAATTGTCCCGTTTTCGGAAACCGCCCGAAAATTGGGGATCCGGCCGGCTGAACGCGACTATAGCCGATACGTCATCGCTCGCGTGCGCTATTGGTTGACTATTGTTTGACAGATTGATCAAACTTCTCGCTTTTGTTTTGTTGTTTTTTTATGCTCGTGTAGTAAATAACTTAAAGTTCTTTTATTTTGAAGTTAATATGCCGAAACGCAAGTGTTCGTTCAATGTTAACTTACAAGTAAAATATCTGTTTATCAAGCAAATAAATACTTCCTCAGATGTCAGGATGTGAAAAGTGTCGTACAGAATTTAGTGTTTCCCACAGTGGTGCCGGTGATATTGAACAGCATTTGAAGTCTGAAAAACATAAAAGTGCCGATCGTGCCGCCGTTCCAGTTCTTCAATGTTAAACTTTTTCAAGAAATCGGACACGCCAACATCAAAGGATTTGGATATCTCCGCGGCAGAAGGTGTCTGGGCTTATCATAGATACAAGAAAACCATAGTTTTCCCTCTAATGATTGTGTTTCGAAATCAATTCAATTATGTTTTGAACCCAAATTTACGTGCGCTCGTACGAAATCAGAAGCTATTGTAGTAGATATTTTGGCGCGTACAGCGATGAAAGAATTAAAAGATGAACTTGATAAGTCCAATTGTATTACAATTCTAAACGACGCTTCAAATCACGGTAACAAGAAAATATACCCTATTGTAGTACGCTTTTTTCAACCTTACGTAGGCGTGCAAGTAAAAATTATAGACCTCCACGACCAACCAGGTGAGACTTCAGAAATCATTGTCAATTATTTAAACAAAGTGTTGATAGATAATAAGTTGACGGCAAAAGTCGTGGCATTTTGTGGGGACAATGGCAATGTCAATTTCGGGGGCGCAGCTAGGCGAGGAACTAATAATGTGTTGACGAAATTACAATCATCTCTGAAAAAGCCAATTATAGGTATTGGATGTGGAGCCCATGTAATTCATAATGCAATCAAATCCGCTGCTGATGGGTTACCCTTAGACTACGAAAGCATTATTGTGAAGATATATTCATTTTTTTATATTTACACGATTCGAGTTGAAGCTCTAAAGAAGTTTTGCGCCGAAACTGAAACATCAACAAATGCTCGGGTATAGCAAAACCAGATGGCTTCCTCTTATGCCTGGCTTGGAAAGAGTTTTAAAAAAGTTCCAGCCATTAAAAAACTACTTTTTGAGCATTGAAAAATATCCCTTGTTACTAAAACACTTTTTTGAAGATCCCACACCGGAATTGTGGCTTTATTTTTTACACACTTAGTCAGCAAGTTCTCATCAGGCTGTATTGAAGATTGAAGGTCATACTGTATCGGCAATTGAAGCTGCAAAAGAAATCAGTCAACTAAAAGACAATTCGACTCAGAAATAGACCAATCAGTTTCTCCCATTCACAGTCCGTCAATTAATGGCGAAATCGAAAGATAATGGTACTGTTATCGACGAAGAGTTTGTGAAGAGGACGAGAATTTTATAAAACAAGCTGTGAGTATCTTGTGCAGTGGACAAGCTTTCTTACCAAAGAAATGAAGATATTTTATTGGGCAGATATAAAACAAGTACCCGCATGGAAAGAGGTTCAAAAATCTCTGGATGTCCTAATTGAAAACGAATATAGAGTCTGTGATAAAGATACAGAAGTTTTTGCCGAATTTTCATTAATTTCTAACTATATCACATCGCAAAAAGTAACCGAATGGAATAATCTAAATGTTTCCACGGAAACTCGTTGGGTTGAAGTATTCAAACATTTTCACACCAACAATCTTCAGCATGAAAACTTTTCTATTTTGATTGAATATATTTTATGTTTGCCTGCTACAAAAGATCCAGTAGAAAGAGTATTTTCGTTGATGAACAAATTGTGGACAATGGAAAAAACCCAGTTATAAACTCCAATTCTAAAGGCGATGTTGATAACTAAGGTCAATATAAAAAAAACATGCCAAGAGTTCTATTCTTACTTAAAATCATCACTAGCTATATTGAAGCAGATCTGTTCCTCTGATAAATATTATAAATATAACTAAAAAATTTGAATATATTTTTTAATTTGTACTAATAGGTAACTTTTTCTAAATAAATAGTTTAAAAAAAAAACTTTTTTTTTCATTAACTACCTGTTAATTGAAATAAACTAATGTCCCGTTTTGAATCAAAAAATAAATGGTCACGTTAGTTATGACCTACATTACCGCTCGTTGAATAATATACTATTCTATTGAGTCATACATTTTATTCACTCGAAGATTTTCATGATCAAATTGAAAAACAAATCTGAATATAAAAGTTGTTGAAAGAAAAAGCTATGCACATTTGAAAATTTATATTTGTATTTCATTTACCATAATGAAATGTTACAGTTTTCTTATAAGAACATCTATGGAAATTATATAAGTTATGAGGAAACAATTAAAATTCAGGCAGTGATGAGTTTATTCATCTTTCAACTAATCATAATTAAAACTGAGTAGAATAAATAACACTTGTGAATATCACCAAATATTTGAGATTTATTGCACTTAATTATATGAAAAACTTAATTCTACAATAGCTTCACTTGCATGACAAGAATTCTATGATTCATCCATTCATTTTATTTTGAAAAAATATATAATATATATTATTACTACCAACATTTTAAAAACATTAAAATTTAATTCTTCTTCAGCAGCAATTCCATTCATTACAATTCTCTATCTATTTTAAATAAAAAACTTCTTTATCACAAAATGAGTTGGGAATAATATGTACACTACATGCTAATTTCAGCAATTCTTTATAGGCGATTGAGGTATAGATATCTGAGTGGACCTGAAACTAATAAAATAAATAATTATTTAACGCTAACAAAAAACAATCATTATTTATTTTTAACGAAATAGATATATGTATATATATATATAGATATATATATATATATATATATATATATATATATATATATATATATATATATATATATATATATATATATATATATATATATATATATATATATATATATATATATATATATATATATATATATATATATATATATATATATATATATATATATATATATATATATATATATATATATATATATATATATATATATATATATATATATATATATATATATATATATATATATATATATATATATATATATATATAAATGGCGCTCTATACCAGATTTAACCCTAGCAAGTAATATATAGTGACAATTTATTGTACCCATATCAGTCTAGAATATATTTTACTGAAGGAACAAACTAAATTATTAGTTTACTCAATTTAAACCGAAAATTAGAATTGTTAATCAGTAGAACTCATTCAAATTTGAATTTTGCATGAAGAGACTTCTGATTTTATATTAATTTTGGTACGAAGTTTTTTATAGCACGTTACGTTGCAAACACTAGGCCTAAATGATAAAACGTAATGAGAGATGATACTATCAAGGCCGACTGTATTAGTATACCTACATATGTGTCGTGAGAGGCGATCCTCTTAACGCTGGCGGCTTGGTTAGTTTCAGAGACGGATAAATTCAATATGTCACTCAAAAACTATGTTAAATTTCTCAGTAACTATAATAATATTCCTTTGAGTTTCATATTGTAGTTAGAATAGGTTATTTATTATATATGACGTATATATTTTAAAGTGTAGAATTGGTCATAATTTCTCCAATCAATCTTCTATCTATTAGTAAAATGAAAATAGGGGATCGAAATGATATATAGACTTGCCATATTTTTCGTGAGTCAAACTGGGACATATTAATATGGGATGGCATTTCCGGGGGGTCTGGGGGTAGTCCATACCCTCAGTAAAGCGAGGGGTCCACCATAAAAATCAGAAGCGAAATTGTGAGTTTTAATACTCTCGTGATGAAAGGGGGCAATCTGTTACCCTAAATTGTTAGTTCTACACACTTTTAAAAATATAAAAGTAATTTTTGCTACTTAAAAATATATTTTTTTCGTTTTTGATGATAATTTCTTAAAACTTTTTGTCTTACTACAGAAACAATAATAAAAAATTTTTGTTGTCAAACTGAAAAAACAATCAATTAATAAGTTGACAATGTCAATCTTTGCTTTCGAAACAAAGCGCTCACGTCTCTCTGCCCCATATACTGATATTGTACACCTCTGCACTAGGTAGCGCTCACCCTTCTCAGAGGCCTGTTAAAAGCATTCTATGTTTCAACGTTGATATTGATATCAAGAAATATGTTAAACATTAAAAGTGGCCCTATGGGAATTCTGGTTTTGATTTAGTGAATTCTAAATAAAATATATTCTTATAAAAATATGTTCATTTCAAGCAGTTTCCCTCTACTCTGGAATATATTTTGAATTGAAAATTGAAT
>JARQZK010003715.1:235000-282500 GCA_030704885.1 Cynegetis impunctata
TTCAAAAATATGATTGTCGAATTAATGAAAGAGTTATTGTGCGAACAATGTTGATGGTTGACACAAATAACGCTATAGTTCCAACAAACAAATGTTTGTTGATTCAATGAACTTACAATTGCGCCCTAACGGTTATTTTTTCCGATTATTAGCACATTTTAGTTTCACGTGTTATTGAGGAAAGACTTTATGGTTTATCGTTGTTTTCTAGTTTTACATCGACGAAATTGTGTGTTCAATAAGTAGGTAAGTGAGAATTTTTATTACGAATATTTCTTCAAATGCTTTCTTTCTTTTTCAGTATATTCGGAAACGTTTCTCGAAGCTTGATAAAATTATTTATTTGAGTATGTTATGCTTTGTTTGCAAAAAATCTTTCCGTTGCTTGAAACTTCTCATTCACCATTTCAAACGAGCTCACGATTTGACATCAGAATCCACTGTCAGATGCTCATTTCCTGATTGTATACAAATTTTTCGAAACTTGAGTAGCTTCAAAAAACATGTTAATAGAAAGCACATTATAAGCAGTGGAATAATTGAAACCGTTGAGAGAATAACGCAAAATATTTCCGATCAAACGCAAAATTTCAAAGTTTCCGAGTCGATTCCTACTAATTATATATCCATTGATACTTCAAACCATGTTAATGATTCTAAATCCTCTGTTGAAACCAATGACCGTTCTCAGAGTAAATGCAGCAATAAAGTCTCGGATAAAGTTGAATCACTAAAAAATAAAATTAATGAATACGTCTTAGAATTCGTACTTGAACTCCATAATAATAATAATTTTGCAAGAACAGATGTTCTTGAAGTACAGAAAAACATAGAAAAATGTCTCTTAAATCCATTGCTCGACACTTTTCTAGCTTTTGGTGATTTTTATTTAGAAAGAAGTTCACGTATTCACAATGAGTTTTGCAGTCTTATTTCACACTTTCGTAATCCCTTCAAAAATTTCAATACAGATTATTTGTTGTACAAAACACTAAACAACTTAGGTCTCATTGGCGAAGTCAAGGAATTCACTGTTAATAATGAAATCATTGCTCAACATAAAAAAGGCAATCTTGTAACTGGAGAAAGTCGAACGGTGGGATTCCTTATGCCACTTAAATTTCAATTCAGAAAATTTTTCGAAAAAGACGGACTGCTTGAAAAAACTCTTCATCATATGCAATCATTGCGTCTTATTGATAGTAAATTGAAAAATTTCATTCAAGGAAAATTGTGGAAAAAAAAAACATCATTGTATCCCGATAAAATCCTAATTCCATACTTCATTTATATTGACGATTTCGAAATCAATAACCCACTGGGATCAAATTCGGTGAAAGATGCTATCTGTAATTTGTACTATTCCTTTCCATGTCTTCCTACTGAAGATTCAAAATTGGAAAATGTTTTTTACGGAGCGGTACTCAAAAGTTCGGATGTCAAGTCATACGGCAACAAGAAATGCTTTCAACATCTGATTGAGGAGATGAAAGACATGGAAAGTAATGGAATAGAGATCAAAACCACCAGTAATTCTCATTTACGTGTTTATTTCATTTTAGGGCTCATACTGGGGGATAATGTGGGTTTAAACTCGTTTTTGGATTTTGCCAAATCATTTTCGGCTAATTATTTTTGTAGAATATGCAGGGTAAAGAGAGATATTTCCCAGAAACTGACTTCTGAGGAAGAAAGTTTGATGCGAACTATTGCTAATTATGATTTGGATTACTATAGTGAAGAAAATAAAGGAATTACGAAAATATCTCCTCTTAATGAACTACCTTCATTTCACGTTGTAGAGAATTACTACATGGACATAATGCATGATTTATTTGAAGGAGTATGTCACTATATTATGTGCCATGCCATAAATTATTTTCTTAAAATGAAATATTTCGACTTGGAGTTATTGAATTTTCGAAAACAAAATTTTGATTATGGTCCCAAGGAAATCGAGAATATGTCAGTTAAAATTGAAGGACATAATATACTCAAGAAAAAATTTAAAATGTCTGCCAGGGAGATGATGACTTTCATGATTTATTTTCCACTTATGGTTGGAGATTTAATTCCTTCGGAAGACAGTATCTGGGCGTATGTTCTAAATTTTATAGAAATAATTGATATACTTTTATGTTTCGAAATTACCGAAAATGATATCAACCTATTGGATAATAAAATAAGGAAGTTGAACACCGAATATATATTGCTCTTCAATGATAATCTCAAACCCAAATTTCATAATTTAACGCATTATGCAAATATAATACGTCAGTCTGGACCCCTCAGAAACTTGTGGTGCTTCAAGTACGAGGCAAAGCACCAACAATTCAAGATTTATTCTCGATCAATTACTTCGAGGAAGAATATTTGTCTGACACTATCCAAGAAATATCAACTGAAATTTGCATATCAACTTTCAAAACATGTGGATTCCCTAGAAACTTTGATCTTAGATTCAAAATTTTTGCGTCAAAGTATTTTCAGTAATATGATAAACGATAAACTAGAAAACGCCGAACAAACAATACAAATTTATTCGCAAGTTGATTTCAATGGCTTCACATATAAATGTGGGGAATATTTGGCTACCCTTGATGATGAGGATATTTCAATTCTTTTACTCAGAGAAGTTGTAGAATTGGAAACTTGTCAGAAAATTCTTTTTTTTTGTCAGAAAATAGAAAAAGTATATTATAAACCACATTTTTTGGCATATGAAATAAATCCAGAATCACTTGGCCGATTCTGCTTCATTTCTACAGATGAGTTGATCGGACCATCCCTGAGCCTAGTAACTACAGCCAGGGGATTGAAAGCAATAAGGATAAAGGAATTCTTCAAAACAATTCATTTCTGAATTTCCACGTATTATAATTCTTCTATATTATGGCAACTTTGATTGAGCAACAGTTTCTTTTTTTTGAGAAAGGGAGAAAAATTATCTTCTTGAAATTATTCATGCATCTTCCTGCTTCTGATATAAATGAAATTCTTTGTATTCTTTGAGTTTGCCAACAATTTTATTCAAAACTACTTCAAGTTTGCAGCAAAAATATGATGAAACGTGTCGATTTAATTGTTCATATATATATATATATATATATATATATATATATATATATATATATATATATATATATATATATATATATATATATATATATATATATATTTTTTTTTTTTTTTTTTTTCTGACCAAACTACACATATTTCAGTTTTGCGTTATTCACTTAAGACGACTGCCGTGCTCTACTAGATTATACATAGTGTTTTTTGTATATACTCAGTTTTCTGACTATCATGTAACACAAAGCATATCATCATCACAAGTACTTTCAGTCTGCAGGGTTTCAAAAAACGCAACGATGTCATATGAGAGTACTGAAGAAACGTCTTCGATATATAAAATGTATCAAAACGTTACAAGGTTCTTAGAACCATCCACTGAAGAAAATATTGATGCACAACAAACTTTCATTGAAATACAGGCCAATACCAACAATACTGAGCTCAACTTTTCATCAGCAGATATTACTGATTTATCTCATGTCGGTGAAACTATTTTTATGCAAGCTCCAGTAATTGAAGAAAGGAATCATATAGAATTGAAGAATTTACTCAATTCCTGGAATCAAGGATTTCTATACGATCATTTTGTCGGTGAGAGTATATTATTAACTTTTGTGTTCGCTGACATTTTAATCTTGAACTTTTCAGTATGATAAATTTTTTGAATTGATTTCATAATATTACTGTTAAGATAATTTAACGTTGTCATGATATTTTACTTATTTGAATAACTATTTCAGCTCAAAAAGTATTCATAGATATCTTGAAAGTGATAAAAAGACATCACATTGAAAAACTTTTCAAAGACATGGATCTAGGAACACATATACTCTTTGAACACAATCTGGAATGTTGGAGAGAAAGTCTCGGGATACCGCTGAGCAACATGTTTTTATCTGGATATTCCCTTGCATCAAGTACCTCACCATCGTATTCTCTGTCTAGTACTAATACTATTTCTGAGCCTTCTTCACCAAGAAATAATCGATATACGCCTTATCCAAGACCCTCTAGTCCATCAGAGGATAATTATATTTCTTTGGCAACAATTCTAAACGAAACGTCAAGAGGAGGAATTTTGACAGAATACTACAAAAAACATAATATGTTCAAGGAAGAGCAGCGAATAATGCTTATAGCATTGATCGCCAATTTTTATGAGGATAAGTCTGCTCAAATGTCATTAGCTGCTAGTCATCGATTAGAGCAGGAAGTAGTTGAGATGTTTCCATCAGAAAAATTGGTACCTAATAGTATATAATATAATATATCAATATTATTTTGTCTATTTTTGTTATAGGAATATTATAGGGTCAGTAAGAGAGGAAAAATTTACAATAAATATTCTAATCTCAAGTCTTCCTTAAAAGTAGCTATGTCTGATAACTCACCAAGAAAAGAAAAAAAAGAAAAGAAAATTTCCCGTCATCAGAAGATTTTTGGTAAGTGTTCTTGAACATTATTTCCAATCTAATTTCAATTATACACTTGAATTTAATCAATTCTAGAACCAGAAGAAGATGCAGACAGTTACATACGATGTCTGAAGTTTGACAACCTAACCGTGGAGGAATTTGATGCCTGCTGGAAGGCTTGTGCTAAGCACCGACTTCGTCAAATTAAAGAATTGAAGTCCACTATGATGATTTTTGAAGAATGACCATTTTATAAAAATCCTTCAGGGTACCGTTTAGTAGGTTAACTAAACTGTTTTGTTATTTAGAAGTTTTGACGTAATAATTTTTGCAGATCGCCATGGACTTTCAAATACTCTTCGAAAGAGACGGACTTCTGCTGAAATGGCCTCAATATCGTGACAAAATCTTAGAATTTTTGACAATGGGAAAAAATCTCAAGGATAAATTGATTTTGAACGTTTTGAAAAAGTTGGTTGATACTCCAAGTCCAGATAGTGAAGAAAGTAAGTAAAATCAACTGTAAAGCTATACGTTTTTCATTCGTAATGTTCGAGTGTTACAAGCTTGCAACCCCATCATATCTATAATGAATCAATAATAATAATAAATCTTAAATTTATGTCGAAATATAATATGAATATATATATATATATTTATATATATATATATATATATATATATATATATATATTTATAGATATATATATATACATTTATTTATATATTTATTTATTTATATATATATTTATATATTAATATATATATATATATTTATATATTATATATATATATATATATATATATATTATATATATATATATATATATAATATATATATATATATATATATATATATATATATATATATATATATATATTTAGATATATATTATATATATATATATATGTATATATATATTTAGATATATATATATATATATATATATATATATATATATATATTTACTCAGTGAATTCATATTTTTCAGATGGAAAGGACGCAGCCCTCCTGTGGGCACTACATGGATATTTTGTTCCCACGAATCAGATTTCGAAGAAGGATACTCTTAGCAAAAAAGCCATCAAGTTCACCATAAGGGATTCTCAGGCGTCATTCGTGTTTATCGGAAAATCTGTACAGGAGGTGGAAACTCACATTCAATTCCTTAAGAATTCTGGCAAGCCTATACAACCTTTTATTTGCTGCATAGGAGACGATCCACTTAATATATCGGAAATAACTGTATATTTCGATAATATCAGGTTTATGTTCACTAGTTTCTTGCGTGCTGTAGATATATGTTTTAAAATAATATATTTATTCGACTTAGACTTTCCTTTGGAAGCTAAGATATTTTATAATTTCCTGGAATGTTTTTTTTATGATATGAAATGTGAAATTGTTTCACCAAAATATCATATTTTGCGAGAATACATAATTGAAAAAGATCAACAAGACTGATAGAAATATTGTTAAGTTATTTTGTTCGTTTTTTTCTATGTTAGAATTAATGTACAATTTTAATTGATTTTATAAGTATGGGATTCCATGAAAAAGAAATTGTATTTTTGTTATTTTTAGATATTCAATAAATTCATACGAAAAAAGTGATTCTTTTTAATCCTGCATCTCTAAGTTGAAGAATGGAAATATATTGTTATTTTTCTTCATCGCTTATTCATACTTTCTGAGATGAAGTTACTGTCTGAGATGAAAGCTCAATACTTGTACCTATATGTATATGTTATATATATATATATATATATATATATATATATATATATATATATATATATATATATATATATATACATATATATATAATAGGTAGAATTTCTTGTGCTATATTTTATATATTTAAGGGGCAGTTTTCTTAGGTTTAGAGCACAGTAAACTTCAGGTATTCAGATTTTTTAATCAATCGACATATGTTTCGGCGTATATAAGCCTTTTTCAAGATTATAACAATGGCTGGGACATTTACATCTAAAAATACATTTTAAAAATCAGTCACAATTTCTTCACTATGTTTACATTAACTTACTGTTTAAGTAAGTTAATGTAAACTTTAAGTTAATGTACTGTTTAAGTAAGTTAATGTAAACATAGTGAAGAAATTGTGACTGATTTTTAAAATGTATTTTTAGATGTAAATGTCCCAGCCATTGTTATAATCTTGAAACATGCTTATATACGCCGAAACATATGTCGATTTATTAATAAAATCTGAATACCTGAAGTTTACTGTGCTCTAAACCTAAGAAAACTGCACCTTAAATATATATATATATATATATATATATATATATATATATATATATATATATATATATATATATATATATATATATATATATATATATATATATATATATATATATATATATATATATATATATATATATATATATATATATATAAATATATATACACATATATATTGTACCAACAATGACATTTATTTGTCTCAATTAATAATTTCTAATATCAATAAATATCATTCATTGGTTAAACAACTGACTTCATTGACTCAATGATAACTGTTCTTTAGTACAAACAACAAAATTTATTCTGAGGATGAATAAATTATAACTAACAAAAGAGCGATTTATTGGTTCAATGAAATATTTTTATTGAACCGAAAATTGCATTTATTGTTTGAACGAATAGTATTTTTTTAACAATGAAAGTATTAATTCGCTCAACAATCGAAAATTCATTAAACCAAACAAATCGTTCATTGTTCCAATGTTCCTCATTTTTGAACTAATGAACACGTATTAATTGTTTCAATTATGGTATTATCATTCTGCAGATGTTTGGCTCAACAAATATAGTTTTATTGTCTCAATGAATGCGTTAATTGGACCAAAATTAACGTACAAATTTATTGTTCCAATGAATTTTTTTATTGTTTCAGATACATTTTTTGGTTCAGTGTATACACCTTTTTAGTTTTCACGGATTATGTGACGACCGCCCATTTGGCAACAACGAAACACAACTGATGAAGAGTAGACTTAACGAACAGTTTGCAACTACGTAGTTACGCAGATTATCGGTGGGCAAGTGACGTGTTTTGTTGATAAATACAAAAATGTATAAAAACGGTCGTTTCTTCCCTGATGATTATGTAAGTACCTCTATATGCTTTACAAGATTAGTTAAGTATTGTTAGTTGATTAATTTGATAGAGTAATTATTGAATTAATGAACTTTGTCATCAAAATTGCATTTCACATGCATTTTCCTGTTAGTGCGTAAATTAATTCACAAACTATTTTCATACCAAATAACACATTTAATTCAATTTTTAGTTGGGTAACTTTTCAGAAATAAATTTTTAGTTTTCTCGTCCACCTTGCACAATAGTTTGCCATTCCTAGATAAAGTTGATTGACATAAAAAATTTATAACCTCAAAATTTTGTACTTATACATGAATGCTCCATTCACAGCGAGCATCGGCGAGCTACAGAAATTACCTGTAAGTACATGCTTCTCCATATCTGGAGAATCTCACAGAGTTAGATAGATTTTGTGAAAATCGAATAAAAATACACACAAACTTTTTTTCTAGTTGGCACTCCTACGAAGTAACTTTTCTGTAACTGGTTCACATAAAGAATACAGCGGAAAATCTCTTGAAAAAATAGAAGTAAATATGGATGAAGAAATAGACATTGCTGATTTTCGAAAAATTGATGAAGATGACCAGATTGAAACCTTTGAAGAGGCAGAAACATACATAGCCAATAAAACATACGAGGTTGAAAAAAAATGCAAAAAAATTAAGAAAACATTGGAAAAAATAAGATGGTCGGATAATCAAAAACGAGTAGTATCTAAGTTCTTCGAGAATCAAATCAAGAACAAGAAACCACCGAAGCGAGTTGAATGTGTCGCTCTTTTGAAAAAATTTCCTGATATTTTGCATAATATGACTTGGCAAAAAATTGAAGTTTTCGTGCAGAATAAGTATAGTGGAAAGCTTCACTAAATTCAAATTAATAAAGAATGAGTTTTTTCAAATGTGGTGAAGACATAACTCAACAAGCGCTCAATTTTTGTTTACCGTGGTGTAGTTATTTTTCATTTCTGTTTAAGTATATCTATTTTCAAGTGAGGACTAAATTTACTATTGTGAATAGTAAACCTGTATAATGTTTTATTAATTTTCATATTTTTAAAGAAAAACAGAAATTCAAAGGATAATGGTTTGTAGATTTGTACGTTAAAATGCGTAATATTTTAACCCTTTACATCCCAAATGGTTTGAAATGCATTTCGGAGTCGTCAGACCAGATTATAGTTTTTTTAATGAAATAGGAGAATAATATTTATTTTATCCTCACATTTCATAATTTGTCCACATACGTAATATAATTCTTAGATATAAGTACTATGAGAATTTATATTTTTATATATAAATGAATACATTTTTATTTTTTCGTTTATAACATTCACCTACAATCCTTATTCATTTTTTACTTTTATGTGTATCGATTTTTCGAATAAAAATAACCTGTTTTTCAATCTCTAGTTCAATTGAGTTATACCTTATAGAAATGGACCTGACCTGACAATATTTGTAGTTTCAAGCGTTTCGTGGGAGATAAATAATAAAAAATAGGTATATTCAATGAAATAATTTTGTATCAAGTTAACAGCAATCGTAAGTATCCTTTTTTTCAAAGTTATAAAATTGGGGCTTGATAATACTTAAACGAAAATCATAAGTAGATATGAACGCCCATGAAAACCTAGCTTTCAGTAAGTTATCAGAGCTTAATCAATAATAATTGAACTAAATATATCAGTTTCATCAAACAAATAATAATGATTGCATGTTTTTCTCCTTTATAATACCGATAATCGAAACGTTGTTTATTACTTTTATCTAGAAATATTTCTGGACTGATTTAATTTCAGAATATCATTGTTTTTTAACAAACGTTTAAAATTTAAAATTGAAAAAATTTTAGTGGAGCTTGTAATAAATATAGTTTATTCAATTTAAATTAATTGAAATGCAATATCTGAAAAATTGCATATATCTCCTAAATAAAATATTTCCACAAACAGTTGTGTAAATATACTTTTAAAGACAAAAATTATTATGAACGGATGTAATTGCAATTTGTGTTACAAGAACATACATCACAAAGTTTTGTACTAACATGATTTTTCCGAAGTTATTCAAATTTCAAGGAGTTGAGCGGAGTTATAGAACTTTTCATAACGAAGCGATTTGTTATTATGTGATTTACAGCTAAATTTAGAATACAGTAAAGTTCAGTACCTAGGTCACTAGATATTCCGAGAATATAAAATTTACAGTATTTTTTTCTATATCTTTATAGGCGCATTGTTTTCATTTCTTACGACCACCACAATAGTTTTTATGTAATTTTTAATCAAATAGATTGAGGAAACTGTAATACTCTTAGTCCGAATTATTCACTCTGCGAAACATTTAGATACTATGCAAATAGTTTTTTGCGTTACTTTAACGTTGGTATAGTACATCATATCAGTTGGGAATAATGAAGCGAAGGCAGTATTTCACATAATATAAAAAAAAATCTTCAATGTACATACCTATAGAAATATAACCATAACACTGACTAAACCTATGTTTAATGAAATATTCCGACTTGCTAAAAAATTACGAATAACGAATGAGATATCAACTTAGACAAATAATATTTGAATTTGTTGGTTTTTCATTTTCAATAGCCTGAATAATCTATTTAGTTTCGATTTTTTTTGAGATCATTTTATATCTAGGCCCTGCATATGTATGTATCTTCAAATTTGAAAAATAACTTCAATGGTGGAAAAAAGGTATGCAAAATTTCGTTATTTATTTTTGCTTCTTTTTAATGTTTATTCATCGGTCTGCAGTCGTGGGGAATCATAATTAATTGACCTTATTTGGCGTAAAATAATTGGTATTTTAATAGAAAATTTGAAACGAGTTAAATAATTATTCGAAATTTCATTATGATTGATATTAAAAACACACCTGACACGAAGTTTCCCGAAACAAAATGTTTAAGTACATTATACTAGTTTTGAATTTTATATTTTCAATTGATCTTTTACCGAATCATACTTGGTGGCTTAATTGCTTGCCTCACTTCAACAACAAACTAACGGTACTAGCTTCACACGTTTTTGTTTCTCTCTAATTCAAAATGAGTAGATCAAAATGCAGGATACAAAATCCTTTTCCTCTCTAGGGACGAAAATTATCACTTTCAGCCCAGTTTATTGAATTGTAACGATCCACCTACAAGCATGGTTATAATTCTTACT
The DNA here is from genome assembly GCA_030704885.1 of Cynegetis impunctata. Taxonomy (NCBI): domain Eukaryota; kingdom Metazoa; phylum Arthropoda; class Insecta; order Coleoptera; family Coccinellidae; genus Cynegetis; species Cynegetis impunctata. The sequence continues at coordinate 245,815 of JARQZK010003715.1, forward strand.
AGGGAGTTTAGAGTTTTCATAGTATAATTTTTTATATCTATGAATAAATTTAGACGCCAAAACTCAAACCTCAAATACAAACAAGAATACTTGAACCTATACCAATACACCTACTTAAACATCAACCCAGTGCCCATCAATTACCGTTTCTGACATGGCAACGTTGCAGACGCTACATAATCGTGAAAATGGATACTGTTCCATACGGTAGACGTCATAGATACGTTAAAATAAAAGTAATATATACATGGCGGACGTGAGTTGGATGATAACGTGTAACGACGTCAAGAGGTCGGTAGTGTGAATGTTTGTAAAAAAAAAATTTGAGTAGTTAAAGTCAGAACTATGGCAATTTGCACATAAAGTAGCATATACTTCAATCAGAACTCATGTATATACGTTCCTTCCAATAGACGTCACATGGTTGCGAAATATAAAGACGTCACTTAGATAGTAAGATGTATATATATATATATATATATATATATATATATATATATATATATATATATATATATATATATATATATATATATATATATATATATATATATATATATATATATATATATATATATATATATATATGTATGTATTATGAATAAAGATAAAAACTAACAGACATCAGAAAATTTAGAACTATAAAAAATCAATAAGCTAGATTTAGATCAAGTAAATCCATAACAAATGATTTTTACTACTACTAACAAAGCAATTTGGTTTTAAGTTTATTCAATGATACTGGAATAAATGATATTGGAGTGACTATCATTTTGTTTAAATTATTCGGATTTATGCATATAATATATAAATAATTACACATAAATGATATATATATATATATATATATATATATATATATATATATATGTATATATATATATATATATATATATATATATATATATTTATATACGTATGTATAGAAGTATGTAACTAAAATGTGTTGCATTTGTTTCATCGTAACTTTTGAATTATTTCTTAAATTCAACGGAATATTGAATATTGATTTTTCTAACTTCTCTTCATATACGACCTTAATGAACTACATATTAACCTCAACTGATAGTTTCTTGATATTTTAGTATTCTCCGATAGTTTTTTTCAAGTGTTTCGACAATATCACAAAAAGTAATTTAGCATCAACCAAACAATACATTCATTCGGTTCGTTATTATTAACAAAAAACTCTATTTACTCGAAAAGTATTTTTCAAGAGATATATGAAATCTTTTAATACTTTCGAGTACACATGACTCGCAGATTGCAATGAATTAAACAATGCTGTGCACGAGCTCGAGTCTTATCTTAGGAATTCGTGTTCTATTGTTATTGGTGTTCCCTAAAATTGAACTTCCTCACCCCTGTGACCACCTTCAGTAAAACACGAATTCGTCAGACACACGTCGACCCTGTTTTCAGCACTGCTGTCTTCATTGTCTCGAATAATTATTTTCTATAAAACAAGATTATACCCTAATAATATCAAAAACAGTTTCATCGTTCAATATACGTGAATATCAGGACACTTCAATTCATCAGAAGTTATTACCTATACTGTTGAGTATCTTCCTTGTTACTCCAATGGAAGCAATTTTATGATTTATGAGGTAATCAGCAATGGCACTGAATAGAAAGCTGAGTAACCACAACGTAAAGTAGGGAAGACCAGATATAAAACTATTCTGAAAACAAGTTCTTGTGTGATACATTTCAAAATAATATAATTTTAAGTGACTTACAGATTCAATAGGGTACTTCATGACCCCAGATATGTAACTTGGAATTTCTGTCATAAGTGTCCAGAAGCCCCAATTTTGTCCACAGTGTACTATGATGAGAGACCAAACGGGCATTGAACAGAAAATATCTCTCCAAGGTGTTGGACACTGAAGTAAATACGAATATATCAATAAAACATTTTTTCTTGGAAAATTATTAATTATTACTTTTTCTCCTATAGTCCTGGCTGATCCAGTTTCAATGTACAATTTCTCTTCTTCTCTTATACTCTTATGTTCGCTTGGATCGTTGCTTCCAAAGTAGGCCATGAGAATAATCCAAATTAGTGTAATCGTACCGTAAGTATAGAATACTGAAGGCCATCCCCACGAGCTGCCAGATAACATTCCAGTAAGCAACATTGAAACAACGGTACCGCAAGAACCACCTACAAATGCAATTATTCAACAAACGTTCAAGAGATTTACCCGTCGATATGAGTCGAATATATATCATAAAAATTAAGAAAGGTAAATGTATTTTGATTATTACACATAATTGAATCAATGAGCTGGGCTATATTTCCTTAAACATCAAGAAATAAGTAGTCAGGCAAATAGATTAAATAGAATTTAAGTAAACATAATTTGAAGCTAAACTCTGAAAAATCTTTGGCCCTAATATTTAGCAAAAACGTAAAATCAAGAGAGTTCATAGAAAATAATATAAAAATTCATATTGATAATAAACTGATCTCAGTGGTTCCGAAGGCCAAGCACCTCGGTATCTTCTTTGACAGTTCACTTTCTTTTGTACATCATATTAAACAGAAGTTAACTGCAGCATATTTGAGATTGAAAAATATAGCCAAAGTAAAAAAATTTCTTGCACCTTATCAAAAATTCTATTTATGCCAGAGTTTAGTACTTTCCTTATTTGACTATGGCGATATTGTTTACGGTGATGCTATATCCTTTCAGATGAGTAGGTCCATCCAGAGGGTACAGAACAGTTGCATGAGATTTTCGTATCTGATACCATTCCGAAATCATATAACGCCATCACTAAATAGTGATAAAATTTTGAACATGGCCAACAGAAGGAAAAATCATATGTATACACTCATTTACAGATTGCAGAAAAGTGGTAAACCAAAGTACTTGAAAACTAAATTTCTATCTTTAACACGAACTCAAAGAACAGCAAATAATCAGCATTTTTTGATACCTAGACATCGAAATGCGGCATATGAGAGGTCCTTTACCTATGTGACAATTAGAATGTGGAATAAATTGGCAAACCATGTGAAAGACTCGGGACCGAGGCATTTCTCGAAGTTAATTAAGCAAAAACTTTTACAAGAGCAACAGAGTCTGTAAGACACAACATTCTTCTTAAATACTTTCGGGTGTGATTTTCATTTGTTGTTTGCAATTTTTAATTTTTATTTTAATTGTTTTTCGTCGGTTGAATTTGGAGTCGCGGGTTAACTAGCCAGAATGGTTCAGGAATGGTACGTGCCTATAACATTCTCCTTCCCCGAACGGTTTGTTTACGGCTATTACCCCTCACTCCTTTAGCGGGCTAGATGAACCCCTGTCCTCCTGGATAACCCCTGTCCTGTTTATTTTTCTTGTTTTTCTTACTGTAGTTTCTAAGTTTAAATGTTAATTTTTTTTTGGCTTTCTCCCATTTGCCTCACTTTTATGTGGGACAAATGTTATCGGTTTTTTTTATAATCGCGAGGAAGTCCATTTTTGTCAAATGGTTATAAAGTTAAATTGTAATTACAATTGTTTTGAAGTAATGTAAGTAATTTGGCAAAATAAACAGTTTGATTTGATTTGAGAATATGCACCTTTCGTCTTGATCATTCAAATAATTTTATTGAAAGTTCTATGAAAATGCAGAAGCGCTACCAGAAATATATGATGAATAATAATTCAATCCAGCCTTTCTCAATTGAAGGGGCGCGGGGACGCGATGATACTGAAGGGGGGGCTCGAGCACACACACCAAAAAAGAACATTTTTCTCAAGTATTATATTCAATTGTATTGAGGGTGCGAGATACAAATTAAATGATGATCTGCACATTATCTAAACAAATAATTTTTTTTGTTTTACTAAGTATTACATGTCTTGGTTAGGAGGCGCGATACCTATTGTTTAGTATTATATTTTATTGTATTAGGTACTGGGGGCGCGAGATAGCAATGGAATCATGAAATTGGGCCGCGAATCCTAAAAGGTTGTGAAACACTGATTCAGTCGAAAAAGAAATGTGTATAGGTATTTAACAACAGCAGTATCATGTATTTATTGAAAGCTCTGAACTAAATTACGAAAGAAATGTTGCCTGAAATATTTGTAGCGATATTTCGTAGAATATGAAATATTTGTGTAAACCGTAGTCACAAATATAATAGATAATTCATCGAATGACAAAATTGTTATTTACACTTCGAGTTAGAAAAGGCGCATCGAGAGCTGACAAAATATTCCAAGACTGGTCTTGAACTCTGCCTCATGTTTACCCAAAGGGTAAAAATGGGACCCAATTACTAAGACTTCGCTGTCCGTCCGTCCGTCCGTCTGTCTGTCACCAGGCTGTATCTCAAGAAGCGCGGTAGCTAGACAGTTGAAAATTTCACAAATTATGTATTCCTGTTGCCGCTATAAGAAAAAATTCTAAAAAAAAATTTAATAAATATTCAAGGGGGTCCCATACAACAAACGCGATTTGTTTGCCCTTTTCTGCTCGATATCAATAATGGCAACAAGTAGGCACTTGAAATATTCACAAAATAATCAACTGTATTCTTACTTTGATAATAAATAATAAAATTAAAATAAAATAAATATTCAAGGGGGGCATAGTCAATGTTACGGAAGCCTTCGTCCAACTCGTAATTGTCCGGTTTTATTATATTCGTTTTAGACCTTCTTTCTTTAGACCACGATTTTCGAATTATTTCTTATGACTGATGAGGTCTAATGTTCTTATATAGTAAACACTCGGATCACATGTATATTAAACGAGTGTAAAGAGTAAATAATTATATCCAGTTATACAATTTTATTTACTCCCTTCTCTAAGTTTGTACTACACATACTTGCCGCAGTTTCCATTTCTCCAATCTTTATTAAAAAATTGAAATAGTGAGACAATATAACTCAATATGATTTAAAACAAAAACAAATATACAAATTGTGTCTATTAATATATTGAGCTTTTCTAGAAAATTGTGCTCGCAAAACAACATAGAAATTCTTAAGTTTGTATTATGTACTAATAAAATTTGCGTTGTGAGTATTTTATATTTTCTGTAACCACTCCGTCAACGCCATTAATCACGTCCTTTCTAAATATTATCTTTCACAGCGTGCCGACAACCATGTGTTGTTGATTCCGAGGTAGCCCGATATAATTTGTCAATCGTTACTTGATGAATTCGACCAGTCACACCAGTCGACACCCAGCGCGTAGAAGAACTTCGTACCGAAAACATCACTACACTACTCACCTGCATAAACGTATGTACCCATTCTCGATCTCTCACTAGGAGGAACCCATTTGCTCAAAATATCGTGAATCATCGGATACACAAATCCTTGTCCGACACCTTGCATAATTCTGCAAAACATTACCCCAACTGATCCATATTTTGTGGCTGCCAGAGGTAACAGATATGTGAAAAGGCAACAGATGAGCATAGCAGATACTAGGAACCATTTAGGACCGTATTTCTTAGCAAGTTGACCGGCGAATGCTTGAGGTGGAAGGTAACCCCAGAAGAATGATGATAATATAACACTTGTATCTTTCCATTCAGGAAAAGTCTGAAAGAGAATATTAGTTAATATGTGTTTCGTGAAATTATAAAATTAAAAGCAATGGAAATAATGGAGAACTACATTTTTGATAAGTTCATTAGATAATACTTGTGGTAGAACGTATATTTTGGAAAAAATTTGAGTCATATTACATCTTTCCCTTGGAGTAATGAATACACTACAAGAAAAAGTTGATATCATTTCGTCAGTCTATTTATTTATTTGTTTAATATGGAGTTACACTAAGCGTCGATATAGGAAATATCTTCCATCAAAATATTGAATTTTGATGTGAGAAAATGACAACAGATTTCAATTATTTTAATTCTATCTGAAATATAAATTGGAATTATATTTTTGGACCTTATTTTCCCAGATACAGACAAAATTGAGATGAATGAAGCCTATTTCAGGGAAATTTAAATTACGAGACTTCACTGAAAATAAGCCAGCTTAGGACACTGTAAATTTTACCATAGTGACAGTTGTGCGGATCAAATAAAAGCTTTTATTTTCAAACGTCAGATAATGGTCATTTGGTGATTGTTTGGAGCAGGTATAAGTGTCACTATTATGATTTTTAGCTCAAGCGGCGTATAAGTGTACCCGGCGGAGTATAACACTTATACGCCGCTCAACTTCAATTTAATTTATTGGCTTATTTTCGGAATGCAATAATGCAGGTACCTTATATAATGTCACATATACTTTTCATCATATTTATATATCTAAAATAAAACATAAAGTAACCCGTTTTTTACGAACATTACTTTATTTAAAGTTAAAATTTACTGTACAGTTATGTAAACTGGCACTACGTAAAATCTCACTTTTATCGGATTCTGAACTTGTATTGTTGTCTAACAAACTGGTCCTTCGTTAAAACTGCCGACTTTTTCACATGGTATTTCTCCCTCTGATACTTTTTCAAAAACGCATGGAGGTCGAGGAATTTCGAAATATCAATCTTTTCCCTGGTATGTAGCAAGTAGCTGATCATCGAATAGTGGCTCCATAGTGAAGAACTCTTCCTTTTATGAAGATCTTTCAATTCGATTGAATAACCCAATAAAGCATTTTCGGAATACTTCTTTATATTTTTTCGCTGGCAATAATTCAGAAATCTTTGATACGACGCTTCGTAAACGGCCGTGGATTTTGTTGGTAATAGCTGCTGCACTGCTAATTTTGCTGCTGCTGCAACTCTTGGTGGCGTGGATGGTGTACTAGATTCATCAGCCATACTACAGTATCTTAGCATAATTGAATACGGCTCTATATTTCTCGAGAAATGAAATTATCGATGTCATTTAATTCAATTCACTGACATTATTTACAGTTGCCATGGATTCAAGTAAAATTATTTGCCCATCGTTAATTGGTTATACAGGAGGTATAATTAGATTATATACATTTTAAATATCCACGAATTTTCCGATTTCCGCAGGGATTTAAACATCCCAGAAATAGGGAGGTGAACATGATGTCCCGAAGATCTGGTGGAATACCCGTGCTGTGACACCAAGGGTACGGCATAAAAATACTTATGAATCAAGCACACTGATTCAAGTAAATATAAAGAAGGAAGCGTTAAAATTCTATTTTTCTGGAAATAAGGTTTGCAATGAGCCCTATTTTTCAGTACAAACATGTTACGAATTGCTCTCTTTTGCAATTCGAGAATGGTGTCAAGTTGTGAAAAATTACATGAACTCCAAAAGGGAAGACCATAATGAAGATGAGATTCGAACAATGCAAAATAGGCAATTCTTGTTGATGTCGTATCTAATTCACTTGAGATGGATTCAATGGCGAAATAGGCCGATGACAATTTTTTAGCTAAGACATGCACATGCTGTCAAAATTTGAGATTTTTGTCGATAAAGAGGCCTAAAAATCTGACAGAATCGACTACTTTAATGGCATGGTTTTGCAGGAATATATCCTGGGAGTTATCTCTATAAAACAAGGCGACGGTTTTATCTATACGTTGAAGTAAAGTAAATTTGCATCAGACTAGGACTTGATCAATTCAAGATCAATTTATTGTCATTTCAGAGTGCTGCGTCGCAGAATTAGGATTGCTCCAAGTAATACCTAGGTACTCGTATCATCCGCAAAAAGCGTAATTTCTCCACTGATCTTCAGATACGTAATATCATTTATAAATAACAAGAAGAGAACAGGACCTAAATCTTGATGGAACAATTTATAAACGTTAAGTCAACTTCATTATTCCACTTCAGTTTCGAAAAAAAACGTGTGCGTCTCGGGACGCTCGACAGAAGTGATAACTCAAACTTATCCAAGTTGAACAATTTAATATCGAAATTGTTTAACTTGAGATAAGCTTAGGTTATTACATAAACTTCATGCTTGTTTCATCATATTTTTTATAATAACTTTCAAAAACGGTGATAGTTTTAGGTTATATGCTCACTGTCGAAAGTCTATCACACACCAAACACTGAGTAGAGAGAAAGGGAAGCGTCTGTCTGAAATACGGCTAGCGCTGTGTGTTAGAGTGAGAGTGCCTACTGCTGCCGTATGCGTGAGAGAAAGGAAAACAGACAGACTGGCGCCGTAACGCGTTACGTTACGCAGCGGTTTACCCTCCCATAAGATCACTTATCACTTCAAAACCAGAACAACATTTTGTTGATCGATTGTGAAAGCTCATAAATTTTACGTTTCACCAGAAGCAGTTTATTATTGACTGAATTTTCTAGTATTATAGTTCCCCACTGAGTCCTATAAATATCTGAAAATTTCGAAATTAAAGGAAAAGAGTACCTTTTGGGTAGATCGATAATTATGTGCTTAATTTAGAAGTCCTCAGTTTGTCACATGCCCTGAAGATGCGCGGAAGTCCGAAATCGGTACGTTTTTTCATAAGTTGCTATTCAGATAGGATACAATAATACACATTGTGAATAGGTTTTCCGATATTTTCAGGTGCACTAATTTTCTGTGGTTTTTAATAATTTTCTTCGATTGAAACGAAGTAAGACAACTCGTGATCTCAAATTTGTTCCGTATTTTGTGGTTTCACTATCATAATACATAATCTGTTTATCACATTACCATAATTCCATTTTGGAAATATTTGAGAAATTCGAAATTTTGTTCTACCTTATCCAATATTGTAGTCTGTATGCATTTTTTCCTTCCAATAAGTTTCAGGAAAAGTCTAGCATTTAGCATATTCCGTATTTTCACTTGAATGAATCAGTGGTGATGCATCAACGAGAAATTCTATTCAATTTGGAAAGCAATCCGATTTAAGTCAAAAAAAACACTACCGGAGTATATATATATATATATATATATTTTTATATAAATATATATATATATATATATATATATATATATATATATATATATATATATATATATATATATATATATATATATATATATATATATATATATATATATATATATATATATAATCTCTTGATAATTATTAACAATAACAGGCTTGTTGAATCTCAAAAAACTCGATTTTATTAAAAAGTTGACGTTTCGCCACGACATTCGTGGCCTTATCAAAACTTTTGAAAAAATTGAAATTTCTTTGACATTTATTGATTTGAAAAAATTTGAATAGAAAAAGACTACTATGTTTCACTAAAATTTTTCGGCTGTGGCCGTTCTGTGTTATTTATTACGTGCTATTCAGTCCAATATTAACATTCAAATCTGTTATTATTAGATGGTAAGGGAAACCACAGAAACATCTACCCACGTAATGTTCGAAATAGGTTCAAATTATTTTGATTTTGAAAAGTCAAAGAATAGGGTACTATTTATCTTTTTTTCAAAAATTGTTTTTTGCGGCTGTGGCCGTCTTCAGTTATTAATTACGTTCTATTTAGTCCAATATGAACAGACAGGTCTGTTGATATTAGATGGGAAGGGAACCACAGAAACCTTCACCCACGTAATGTACAAAATAGGTTTTAAAATATTTGATTGTTGGCCTTAAAAGACATGACTTGTAATTTTGGAGATCACATGTTCTAAACTATACTTTCTTTTTAGAAAAATTGAAAATTCTAGATGTTTAGATTTTGTCTAAGAAGATGAGTTGTTATGGTTAGAGTTTGTTTGTTGAATTATTTTGTTTTGATTTATGTTGTTTCTTAGAAAAATTAAAGAATTAAATCTGCGTATATTGAACTCAAATGTTTGGTATCTGTTCTATCATTTACGACTTTATTTAAATTTTTTAGAATATGTTACATTTCTAAAATTTCTCTGCGTTTTTGATCATTTTCTATTTCTAAAATTTTTGTGCTATTGAAGTTGAGAGTATGATTCTCATTGTTTTTATGTTTTATTAGTGCTGTGGTTTGTGTTCTGGTATATTTGTGTGCTTTTAATCTTTCTTCTAAATTTTGAAAAGTTTGTCCTATATATAATTTATTACAATTATTACAGGGTATACTATAAACGACATTTTTGCAGAACAGGTGTTTCACTTTTTAATTTTGAATATATTTGTTCTTTTTGATTTTGTGCGGTGTGGGCTACTTTAATATCATGTGAATTTAAAATTTGTGAAATTTTATTACTTAAATGAGGAATATATGGAAGAAGAATATATTTTTTGTTAATATTTTCTTTTTTTGATGTTTCTAATGTGTTGTAAAGTATATATATATATATATATATATATATATATATATATATATATATATATATATATATATATATATATACATATATGTAGAAACGTCTTGTATTAACGGGAATGTGATCTGTAGACTCAATAATCTCTTTGTCTTTTTTTCAACTCGATATAACTAAGGACCAACTCTATTCCAGTAAGTGCCAAATGTTATGTGCTTTAAAATTGTATATGTCATTTTAATTCTGAAGAGTTATATAAGAGAAAGCAAAAATGTAAATATTTTATAGTTTCTAATTTTTTTATTTTTTTCAGTACTCCTGATGAAGCTGTAAAATAAATGTCGAAATATTGAGTTGAAAAGAAGAAAAAGAGTTTATTGAGTCTACAGACCACATTCCCGATAATATAAGACGTTTTTATATTGTACAGATTGGTCGAAATAATTAAGTAATATATACATATATATATATATATATATATATATATATATATATATATATATATATATATATATATATATATATATATATATATATATATACATAACGATTTCTCTTATATAACTTCAGATGTGTTATCTAAATAGTCCAAATCTTTGGATCTATTTCATATGAATGTGTAATCATGTCAGAAAAATACATGTTTAATTTTAACGGTTATTATATTTGACTATATAACGCGGCGTTTCACCACACGGTGGCTTCTTCGGATAGAATGAAATAATGAAATTATGGTATCTTAGTTTCACATACCATGTTTAGTACCTAGGGAAAAACGATTACAACAAGTAATTAAATTAGGGTGGAGGGTACGTAATCCTTCCAGAAAACTTGTTCAAACTAAATCAGGTATTGAACATATTTAGGAGTGGAGAATGATTTACGTCAATTTGTTCGTTCAGTAACAGATACGAATTCTTATACTTGTTAATTTTAAGGGATTCCCAAAAGTTTAATTTCAATCTTTTATTCTCTCTATGTAAAATATAGAATGATTCTCATCTAGCAAATGATTGGAATAATTAGAATCTCTCTTATTGTTTACGAAGCAACACCCATGTCCTTTAATTCTTTTTCCGAAATTTCTGTGTGTTCTACCTATATACATTTTGTTACAATCAACACATGATAATTTATAGACACCCGATTGTGAGAGTTTATCCGTTTTTGATTTATTGGTTTTTATAAATTGTCCTAAAGAATTGTTCGACGGTAAGCGATATTGAAATTATAATGTAAAAGAAATGATTTTTCACTAGGGTTGTTAAAATACTGAATTTATTCTCAACAGCGTTGGATAGTGGATAAACTTGATGGATTGCTAAATTCAAACTTTTTTTATTAATAATATTGTCAATTAATTTTGGATTATATAGATTATTGGTAGCAATCTGTTTAATGATGTTCAATTATTTATCGAAGTTTGCCTGTGACATCGGAATGTTAAGTAGTCGGTGGACCATACTATTTTCATGTGGTGATTGTAACAAAAAGTATATAGGTAGAACACACATAAATTTCGAAAAAATAATTGAAGAACATGAGCGTTGCTTCGTAAACTATAAGAGAGATTCTAATTATTCCAATCATTTGCTAGATGAGAATCATTCATTTAATGAAGATTTCCATATTTTACATAGAGAGAATAGAGGGTTGAAATCAAACTTTTGGGAAGCCCTAGAAATTAACAGGTATAACAATTCTCTGATCTGTTACTGAACGAAAAAATTGGGGTAAATCATTCTCCACTCCTAAACATGTTAATTACCTGATGAGTTTGAGCAGGTTTTCTGGAAAGATTACCTAGCCTCCACCCCAATTTAATTTTTTGTTGTAATCGTTTTTCCCTAGGTATTAAAAATTTTATGTAAAACTAAGATACCAAGATTTCAGTATTTCATTATATCCGAAGAAACCACCGTGTGGTGAAACGCCGCGTCATAGAGTCAAATATAATAACCGTTAAAATCAAACATGAGTTTTTCTAATAATATTGTTATGGATTTTAACCAAGTAACTGCCACATCAATTCATAATTATTACAACAATTCTCAATCTCATTTCTGAGATTGTCCCTGTATCCTGTATTTAATATTCATTGAAATAATTTAAGTCCTCTACGTCACCACATGATCTGGTAATTTATATCGAATTATATACTTGGGTTTATGCATTTATCAGTCAAATGATATATGTAACAATTATCATAAACTAATATAGCTTACATCAAACGGAGTATGTTTCACAAAGAACTATTCACTCAATTGGTTAGTATAATCAATCAATATAATAAAATCAATAAGCCCTTTGAATATTCGTCATAAAATTAGCAGGAATTTGATAAATTCTTTCAATATTTTGGTTAATTCAAACTTTTGGCAAGGGGGTGAAAGGGAGGCATGAGCAGTGGCAAAAAATGAATACTCAATTATAAACAACATTTATCCAAAGTCAAGTCTCCTCGGAGGATGCGTGGACTTGAAAAGCCCAGTATTTGGATGACTAACCAGATTATCATAGAAAATCAAACGTATATGCTTCTTCTGAAATATGATAAATAAAATAATAAATATCATGAGCTAATTAATGCAGGTCGGCATAAACTATTTATCGTTCACGCTTCCAAAGCAAAAGAACATAAGCTAGAAACAATTTTATATTCTATACGGACAAATGTTTTTTCATGTATATATACATATTATTCTTCAATTTTTTTTTAAAATTTGGATACGTGGAGTTCTCAAATGCATTTATGTCGACCGTTAAATTAACGTTAACATTGACTTTTTAATTTTTCAGTTCACACATCACTCACTCAGTTTTTTGAACCAAGAGATATAGCTTTTTCAAAATAATTCCGTTCAACCCAGTTATCTTGGAAAATTACAGAATAAATAATGAGGTCTCATAGAGCAAACATCAGATTATAATTCACATATGTATTTAAGGGTTAAAAACATTGCTGTAAATAAACTATTATGAACAATCATTTATATAAATAGAGATTAATTTTTCTTGTAATCTATTTCAAGAAAATAATAGTTAATGACGTTTAAGAAAAATTATACTTCACACCAAATATAGCTAGTATCCATCATAACATAATAATTTCAACGGACAAATTAAGCAACTTCAGTGATTCACAGTTCAATTTGCAATATTTATTTTTTTGGTAGCATGTTGGTAGTTGATAATGTTGGTATTACTGATATCCTAAATATGAGTGCACTCATAGACAAGTAATTTCGTTAAAATTGGATGATTTAAAATTATGAAATAAAAAAAAACAGGAAAATCATTTTCCATTTCAAAAATACAAAACTATCATCTTTTGTGTATATTCAGTTAAAATTCAGTCACCAAACTTTGGCGAAGGGAGGTACAAAATACGAAAATTTTCAAACCGGTAGAAGAAGATGTTGACAATAATACCATGAACCACGTATTCGATATTCCTGAATACTTAATTATAAACAACATTTATCCAAAGTCAAGTCTTCTGTGACATTTCGGAGGATGCATGGAGTTGAAAAGACCGGTATTTGAATGAATTTTGCACTCCAAAACCATACCTTCAAATTAAGCAAGAGTTAAAAATTTCTACGTGGACTAAGTTAATGCTAAGAGGGTGCCATTTGGAAGTATAATTTTTTTTGGCAGCCGCCGTTTTTATGTAGAGATTTGTATTTTTCGTAGTTAGTTATGTGAATAGTGTACGTACATGACTTGAGTTGATGTTAGGCAGTTGGTTTCAGCTCTTTTTCTTATTCGCCGCCGATTTGACGTAGATATTTCATTTATTTTTATGTGTTTTAAGGTGTTTCTCACCTCCACAGTTCTTTCGAATAAACTTAGCGGGTTGAGAATCAGTATATGTAAAATAGGCCAGTCAGTTAAGACATTGAAAATCGAAAATTAACAATAATTTCAAAAGTTTTTAAACTTTGGTCAAGTGAATGTTACATAGAGAAATGAACAAATCTCATTTTGCAATCTTTACCGAAGTCCGGAACATTATTAAAATTGCAATAACATTGAATTTTGCTGTATGCTTGTGAAAAAAATTCCAAATTTCTGCAAACTTGGAGTAGTATTAAATATACTATTTCATATCGCGTATCAAATTTGCAACCAATTTAAGGGTACAGAACATTTTTCATTCAAAATTAACGTTCTTCTCTGATAAACTGACCAAAAAAAATTCCCAAAAGTTATGCAAACTTGATAGATACTTCGGAAAATATACCGAATTGTTGTATAAATTTGCAACCTTTTACGTTGACCGGAACATGTTTATTTATAATTTTTTTAATTCTTGGTAATTTTTTCGAATAGGATGGTCTCGAAATAATTACAAAAGTTCTGAAACTTGGTTGCAAATTTAGAAAACATCTATTCCGATGCATTTGCAAATTTGCAACCTTGTACGCGGTCCGGAACTTTATGCAATTTGCAAATATATAAAAATCCAAAAATCATATTTTTCAAGTTACATAAAGTTAACGACCGCGTACAAGGTTATATTTTTTCAAATGCATCAGAAGAGATATTTTCTGAATTTGCAACCAAGTTTCAAAACTTTTGTGATTATTTCGAGACCATCTTGTTCGAAAATTAAAAAAATTATAAATAAACATGTTCCGGTCAACGTAAAAGGTTCCAAATTCATACAACTGTTCGGCATATTTTTCCGAAGCATCTGTCAAGTTTGCAGAACTTTTTGAATTTGTTTTGGTCAGTTTATCAAAGTAAAAAGTTCATTTTCAATAAAAAAAATTTCGTACCGTGAAATTGGTTGCAAATTTGATACTTGACATGAAATAATATGTTCAACACGACTCCAAGTTTGCAGAACTTTTGGAATTTTTTTCGCAGAAATTCAGCAAATGATCATTGCACTTTTAACAATGTTCCGGACTTCGGAAAAGGTTGCAAAATTTCATAGTTTGTTCTAATCTCTTTCCCGTCCCTACATTAAAGTTTGAAAACTTTTGGAATTATTGTCAATTGATTATCAAAAATGATATACTTACGGGAACATCGGGATTTGGACTAGCATTAGGATCAGTCATAGCAACGATTCCAACAGACAAATTTACCCTTAGACCATAGGCAATGAACATCAGGTAAAAAGCCAGGAAAACCTGAACATGTCTTACTCCGAACCATCCTGAAATAAAAAAATTTCAAACAATTGAATACTGAAAGAACGTCTTTTTTCCGAAGATAATATATTAAAATTCACCTTCTGTGTTATAATCCCTATATCTATTTCTCAATTCTCCCATTACAATAACAAAACTTAGATTGTTCAATGAACGTGCACTACCATCATCATCAACTTACTCGCATACGATTCACCTTGCGTTATTCTACAAAACTATTGTGGTAGCTTATCTGCCATTATCAGGAAGCAAATCCAACTTACGTAGTTACGTAGATAAATATTTGTGGTTCAAAACTCAACTTGTGCATTCGAAAGGCAAATTTTACCTGCTTTGATTTATACTAGGAAAATATTGAATCTTGTCCACTTGCATAAAACCTTGATATTACGTGTTAAATATTAAATATTATAACTATGGTGGCAACCGAACCATATTGGAGAGCTCACGTATTAATATGGCATGTGGATAAGTCTAATCTACTCTACTTCACTTCTGTAATCCTAATAAATTAAAACCAGTTTTGGTGTTATTGATTAATATTTTTTGAAATTCCATTCGAATTTCACAAATTCTTTTGAAGGTCCAACGAGGTACGTTATATTACATGTGACGAACAGTTACATCCAAATTCCAAATTAGTTCTGAATTATGTATCAAAAAATTTTTCTCTCCAATAAGTTTTTGCTGTTTGACTTTTTAATTGTGTAACCTTTGTTTTTCAGAGGCAAGTTTTGATTCAGGAATTTATCGTTATATTATGTCAACTATACAAGATTGTAATTAATAGGTGCATAAAACATGTAGATGAACCTTTTTCATTTCTTGATTTATAATGAACATTTTCACCTTGTTTTTTCTAACAACGTTGAAATTTGTTAATCTTCTCTTCATTTCATAATTATTGATTACCTATTCAATATTGTTGCCTTTTTATTTCTTTAGCTGCCTATCATTAGCTTTGAGGCTTGTGGTGGTTCATAAATTGAAACGCACTGTGGAAAATAACTCGCTCAGGGAACAAAATGATGAGACATCTTTAGCCTCATTCCTTTTCAATATATACATGAACGATTGATCAATTTGCTTTGTGAGTGGCTACTTTGTTAATGAAATCGAAGTTTCGTTAGAAGATCTTTATGAATAACATACTGTATTTAATTTATCTAACAAAAATTATCTTCTGAATCTCGCTATTCTTCCGTGCTTTACTGTTAACTTTCAATATAGTCTATTATTTTCGGGGAAAATACGACTAAAAGGACAAACTATCTTAACAATGTTAGATAAACCAAAGAATGTCTAACCAAATAATCATAGCTAATCAAACGTATATGCCTCTTTTGAAATATGATAAATATCATTTTTGAACTAATTGATTAATGAAAAGAATTATTTTCAACTCACCATAACCTATTAATCCTTAACTCCTCAAAAGGAAAAGAACATATGATGTATGATATAAACCATTTTTATTATTCTTTGTGGTGAATGATTTTTTATGTATATGTTATTCTTTAATTTGTTTCAAATTTAGGATACGTGGAGTTCTCAAGTGCATTTATGTTTACCGATAAACTAACGTTAAAGTTAACTTTTTAATTATTCAGTCTACAACACTGTTGACTCAGGTTTTTCTGAAACCAAAAGATATGGTTCTTTGAAAACAATCAGAAATCTTGGAAAATTACAGAATAAGTAATTAGATCGTATAGTGCAAACATCGGAGTATAATTTATATATGTATAAGGGTTAAAAATATTTCATTAAGTACACTATTATGAATACTCATATCATACAAATAGAGATTAATTTTTCTTGTAATCTATTTCAAGAAAAATATTTGTTAATGAGAAAAATTATACTTCAGACTAAATATAGCTAGTATTCGTCATAACATAATAATTACAGCGGTCAAGTTAAGTAGAGCCAGTGATTTACATTTCAATTTGCAATATTTGTTCATAGGTAGCATGTTTTTAGTTGATAATGTTGGTATTACTGATAACCTAAATATGAGTGCATTCATAGACGCTCAATCGCTTAAGTAGCTAACCGAATTAAAAAGTAGAAATTAATTTATTGTATTAAGAAAGAAATCACGAGGTGCTTGAGGAAAAATTATGAAACCAACGAAGGAAAGTACCTCAACATCAAATCAATTTAAGTACCCAATTTCAACACCAAAAAAAAACCATTCGCGAAGTGCATCGTATACTGCGAAACAGGTCGAGATGCGATTTGAACGGAATAGTGAATAGAAAAATGGTTGAAACTACACAAAGGCCATTCCTAAACATTAACTCAATCTACGTACCAACTCTAACTCAATTTGCAGAAGCTGTGGAGTTTGGCAAATTTTCAAAAACCAGGAAAAAGCAAGAAATATCTACGTAAAAATGGCGGCGGTTGGAAAAGTTTCAGCTTGTTTGGCGTGATACGAACCGCTGTAGATGTAAATATGTAGGTACTGGGAAGAATATTTATATGATAATTAGAAATATCTACGTAAAAATGGCGGCTTCACCCAAATTTTGATACTTTCGTTCTGCAACTGAAACAATCACAGGTACCAAATTTCAGCTCATTCGACCCGATGGGAACCGCTGGAGATTTCAATATGTACCGGGAAAACAAAAAAAAAATATATATTACAGGCATGAAATTTTTTTCGAAAATCGTGATCTAGTAGTTCCAAAACGGATGAAAAAAATACTCCCGCACTTGACTGCTTTCCTTTGATACACTGAAATAGTATGTATTTCATGGGATAAAATATATACGACTGAAAACATGAAAATCATTTTCCATTTCAAAAATAGAATACTATCGAAATTTGTGTAAATTCAGTTAAAACGCAGGTACCTCCAAACTTTGGTGAAGGGCATAGAAGATGTTGAAACTAATATTATAAATCACATTTTGGAAATTTATTTCCGGATGCTTTGAAATGTATCTGAAGCTACAACGCCCCGGTTTAAGTAGGATTTTAGCTCCTCTAAACCCAACTAAAGAGTAGTACGTGGATAAAGTGAATATAAGGGAAGTTTTTTTCGGTTTTTTCTAACCACCGCCATGTGAACCATTTTTGTTTTTCTAGGTTTTTATGATTTTGTGCACTTCCACAGCTTCTGGACATTGGGTTAAAATGTTTCCATCTCAGTACAAGCATTCAGTTGATATTAGTCAATTACTTTATGTTTTGTGGCTTTTGAGGTTTCGTTCACCTCCATAGCTGTTTCAAAGCGACATAGGGAATTAAAAATTTCTTTATAAAAAAGGATTTGAAGGAGGGGAAATACGTCCATAGTGACGAAACTCTGCTGGTCGCGAGTTTTGTCTTTACTATCGAAATGAATAAATATTGATGTTTCAAATATATGTAATTGATAATTCAATATATATTCATATGACCTTCTCAAGCTCTCTCCTAAAAAAGAACACCCAATTTGATGGTAAAATTCAATACAATTTAATAAGTTAAGAGAGTTAGAGACGAGTCCATATTTACCGCTACGATATATAAAAACCTGCTTTTTATGAAGTTTATGTACGTGGCTAGAAATATTTTATCATGAAAGAAGGCGCAATTTTGTAGCAATAGGGTTGAAAGTTTGTATCTTGGGTATTTTGTATGATATCTTGAATATGATTTTTTTGGTTCAAATTGGTTATTGGGTTGATCCCCGGGGGTAAAAATAAATCTTATTTACACGATGAAGGTCGCAATTTTTGAGTAATAGTGTTGAAAGTTTGTAAGTAGATATTTTCAAAAGATATCTTGGATAGTGTTTGGTTTTGGTTCGAATTGGTTGGGAGGTTGACCCCCTGGGGGAAGAAATAAATCTTCTTTACATGATAAGGGCGTAATTTTGAAAATAAAGGATTGAAAGTTTGTAAGTAGGTATTTTTTTATGATATATTGGATGGAATTGGTTTTGGTGGTTGATCCCTCAGGGGAAAAAAATCTTGTTTACACGATAGAAGGCACAATTTTGGGATCATAGGGTTGAAACTTTGTGGGTAGGTAGTTTCGTATGAAATCTTGTATAGTATTTATTTCTATATGAACTGGTTGGTGGGTAGACCCCCCCGGAGGAGGAAATAAATCTTGTTTACGCGATAAAGGGCGCAATTTTGTAGAAATAGAGTTGAAAGTTTGTAAGTACGTAGTTTCGTATGATATCGTAGATGGTTTTGGGACGAATTGGTTGGGGGGTTGACCCTCCGAGGAGGAAGTAAGTATTGTTTAAACATCAGAGAGCGCAATTTTTTTTTGGATTTGGAACAAGGATCATGAATGAATGAATAGATTTTTCAAACTGCATACGTTATGAAAACGTGCTTTTCTAATGCAGTTCGCTGCGGTAGAGTTCTATAAATTCTATAATCAGGACTTTAAACATAAAGCATTCCGAATGACTGTTTGAAAAACTTTTTTCAACTGAGTAGCTACAGATTCATGGATAAGCGCAGATTTCGAGTAGTTATTGAATCTAACAAATGAAAGCATAATTATAGTCTCTGTAGTTTAAATGCTAATTCATTACCTGATTTCCTTGCGCTAATGATTGAAGATTGGCTATCAAAAGAAGGTCAGAAATTGAATGGATAGGTCTCTCTACACGAAGTGACATAAAAAATTTCAATGAACTTACTAAGTAAAATGCTCTGTATATATCCACGAAAGCGCTTTTCTAGTCGCTACTTGTGAAAATCGTAGTGAGTATGACTATCCCTCAATCTTTCGACTTTCAAGAAACCTTTTTCGATACTTTTCCATTATGGAGAAATTGTTGACACCTCTACTATAGTTTTCTTCAAGTTATAATCTAGCTTTCAATTCAAGCTAGAATCTTTATCACGTATTTTACAAAGCTATTTATTAGTTAAGTACTCTATTTAATTCATACTGGAGTATATATTCCCGGTCAACAAATATTGTGATGATTCCCCAACAGAGTATACATCGACTTTTGAATAAGGAAGAGTCATACCATGATCAATTGTCCAATTGGCTTGAAGTAAAAAGATGAAGTACTATTCTTGAAGGGGTGTGGCGAGTACAATATCATAGATATAACTTCAATTAATTACTCAACATGACGAATCTTAACAAAAACTGCACAAAATATTCCTTAGATATACTAAAACGTCAATAATAAATCTTCGTAAAACAGTTCACCTTGTCAACTAAAATTACTGCAATTATTCGTTATTAATCTATACACATATTTCTTTTCCAGAGCACAGAATAAGAGATTATTCAACTTGAACTATAACGCTCAGTAATACCGTATCTACAACCTATGGTAATGGAAAAGATATTTTATATAAGCCAGTATTCTCGATCTCAAAAATATGGACTACTAAGTCAATCTCAGTAGTGTACTTTAGAGGTTACTGAAGTTGTTGATGCATTGAATGTACATATACATTTACGAAAATGGATTATTTTGATTGTAAATATACTCACTCGTATCCAATCTTTCTTTCTGTTTCGAGTTTCGAGGTTTCTCAATCAGATCAGGCATTGCTGTATGTAAATTTCGTTTCTGAATAGTAGTTACTAATAAATTGAAATTTTGATCAGAATTCTCAAACTCATTGTATCTTTCAAACGTATGATAGTAAGTGGTTCTTATATTCTGAAGCATCTTCACATGAAGGTTGCTTATCTGCAGAAAGATGATAACGAAATATATCGTTCGATAATGAATTTTGTATGGTAGATATCATTAGATTATTGTATTGGACAGAACATTTAGCGGATCAATGACATGCTTGATTAAAACTTAATTAAAATGAAGTGATTTGATTTATTGTTAGATCAATAAAATTCATTCCTTTGCGTCAATAGATAAAATATCTGTATATCGAGTTACAATGTTTGCCTCCGATTAATATGTAAATTGCAATTCCAGCACGTTTTTGTAAATGAGACATCAATCTATATCCCGCTTCAAAGGATAAGAATTTTTTTTCTGAACAAATAAGTTTCATTTAATATCCAAATCGTTGAAATATAGAACGAATGCATACATATCATATATAGGTACCATAGCTATAAATATATACACGTAAACATGTATATGTATAATATGTATATATATATATATATATATATATATATATATATATATATATATATATATATATATATATATATATATATATATATATATATATATATATATATATATATATATATATATATATATATATATATATATATATATATATATATATATATATATATATATATATATATATATATATATATATATATATATATATTTTTGATGGAATCCGTAGTTACTACGTGATAATTTAACATGATGAAAACTTGAATTTGCTATGTTTATAATCACAAAAATACTTCGAAAAATATAACACTGCGATTGCAATTTCGGTCACTAGACCATCATCGGGCAGACTGAGTTGAGAACTGAATACATAATTATAGATTTGCGCTTAGGTGTGGGAAAGAATTATACCAGGTACCTAAATAGACAAGAGGAACACATTTCAAGAAGGGCTAATAGAAGTGAATTTCCCAAATTTGTACAATAAAATATTCTTAGAAAAATC
The DNA here is from genome assembly GCA_030704885.1 of Cynegetis impunctata. NCBI lineage: Eukaryota > Metazoa > Arthropoda > Insecta > Coleoptera > Coccinellidae > Cynegetis > Cynegetis impunctata. The sequence continues at coordinate 267,764 of JARQZK010003715.1, forward strand.
ATTATTGTTTGAATGCACTAAATATAGGAGAATATATCCAGTCAATCTGGTCGTTCAGCAAGATATCTTTTGCATTATGATTGAGTTTAAAAATATCTAATGATTCTAAGTCAGTAAGTTTGGTTCCTTTCGGTAATTTGTGCTTAATTTGAAAGTTATCTATTTGTGGAACCGGGCGGTGGTTTTCACGGCAATGATTTGAAAATGTTGAATCCATTTTATGTTTCAAAATGATTGTTAGTGTTCTTTAAATATTCTTTTGAACGATCGACTAGTTTGACCTATATACACTCCTTTACATACAGGACAAATCAACCTATAAACTCCTGAACTTTCCAATTTTGAAGTGATATCTTTGGCATTGAATAAGAATCCTGAGAGTTTCGTCTTAGGTTTGAAAGCAATTTTAATATTACATTTAGGTTAGACATTAGCAACTTTTTATGTTAGAGGACCAAAATATGTTAAAGATGTGAATTTTTCTGATTTTTCTACTTTCGATAGAGGATATATGCTGTTGTACGCTAGTTGACTACGTCAATCACGTTGATACAATCTTGTATGAAAACCATTATTTGAAGCAATTATTTTTATAGTAGAAAGTCCTTTTGCTAAATTTGGTACGGATAATGGAAATGAAAACGCTCTGTGCATCATTGAGTTAAAAGCTGTAGATTTATGGGAAAGATGGTGATTTTAATCCGACGGAATACATATATCCGTGAAAGTTGGTTTTCTATATATATCGAAACTCAAAGTATTATTATTATGAAAGATAGTTAAATCCAGGAAATTTATCTGTCGATCCAATTCTTTTTCAATTTTGTACTTTATATTTGGATGAATGCTATTAATATAATTCAAAAACTGATCTAATTGTCTCGCAGTGCCCTTAAAACAAGCAATTACATCATCAACGTATCTATGCCAAAAACTTATATGTGATACATTTGTAGAATTAAATATTATGTTCTCTATATGTGACTTGAAAAGTACCAGCCCACTAGATTGTTCAAAAATTTTGTTATCAAATTGAAAGTAATTTTGAATAAGACATATATCTAATAAGTAAATAATATCATTTATTTTAATAATATCCATAAAGTATTGTTGCAAAATATCTAAGACAAGTGGTAAACTCTCATCTGCTGGTATATTGGAGAACATATTATCAACATCGAAGATAACAAGAAGAGAGTTAGTAGGAGGTGAAAAGTTTTTCAGTTTCTGTACTAAATCAACAGATTTCTTTACTGTATATTTTGGAGTGAAATTAGTTAATTTTCTGAATCTGAAATTCAGATCTTCCGCTAATTTATAAGTTGGACTATTCATGTGAGAAACTACAGGTCATACTGGGCTATTTTCTTTGTGGTTTAGTGGTCTAGTGACCGAAATTGCAATCGCAGTGTTATATTTTTCGAAGTATTTTTGTGATAATAAACATAGTAAATTAAAGTTTTGTTTTTGTTCATCATCATCATCATATATATATATATATATATATATATATATATATATATATATATATATATATATATATATATATATATATATATAAATATATATATATATAATATATATATATATATATATGTATATTAATATATATATATATATGTATGTATATATATATGTATGTATATATATATATATATATATATATATATATATATATATATATATAATTATTTATTTTAATTGATGTTGCCTGTGAACTATTTTTGATTTTTTGATAATTATAAGGCTTGGTGAATCCCAAAAAAAACTCGACTTTATTAAAAAATTTACGTTATATTTATATATGTATATATCAAGTAACGTGCTATTTAGTCCAATATCAATAGACAGGTCTGTTGATATTAGATGGGAAGGGAACCACAGAAACCTTCACCCACGTAATGTACAAAATAGGTTTAAAATATTTGATTGTTGTCTTTAAAAAGACATTACTTGTAATTTTGGAGATCACATGTTCTAAACTATACTTTCTTTTTAGAAAAATTGAAAATTGCAGATGTTTAGATTTTGTCTAAGAAGATGAGTTGTTATGGTTAGAGTTTGTTTGTTGAATTATTTTGTTTTGATTTATGTTGTTTCTTAGAAAAATTAAAGAATTAAATCTGCGTATATCGAACTCAAATGTTTGATATCTGTTCTATCATTTACGACTTTATTTAAATTTTTTTGAATATCTAACATTTCTAAAATTTCTCTGCGTTTTTGATCTTTTTCTATTTCTAAAATTTTTATGCTATTAAAAATGAAAGTATGATTCTCATTGTTTTATGTTTTGTTAGTGCTGTTGTTTTTGTTCTGGTATATTTGTGTGCTTTCAATGTTTCTTCTTAATTTTGAAAAGTTTGTCCTATATATGATTTATTACAATTATTACAGGGTATACTAAAAACAACATGAGATTTTTGCACACACCGCACAAAATCAAATAAAACAAATATATTCTAAATCAAAAAGTAAAACACCTCTTCTGCAAAAATCTCATTTTATTTATAGTATACCCTGTAATAATTGTAATAAATCATATATAGAACAAACTTTTCAAAATTTAGAAGGAAGATTAAAAGCAACACAAACCACAGCACTAATAAAGCATAAAAACAATGAGAATCATACTTTCAACTTTAATAGCACAAAAATTTTAGAAATAGAAAAAAATCAAAAACGCAGAGAAATTTAAGAAATGTTACATATTCAAAAAAATTTAAATAAAGTCGTAAATGATAGAACAGATATCAAACATTTGAGTTCAATATACGCAGATTTAATTCTTTAATTTTTCTAAGAAACAACATAAATGAAATCAAAATAATTCAACAAACTCTAACCATAACAACTCATCTTCTTAGACAAAATCTAAACATCTAGAATTTTCAATTTTTCTAAGAGGAAAGTATAGTTTAGAACATGTGATCTTCAAAATTACAAGTAATGTCCTTTTAAAGACAACAATCAAATAATTCAAACCTATTTTGTACATTACGTGGGTGAAGGTTTCTGTGGTTCCCTTCCCATCTAATATCAACAGACCTGTCCATTGATATTGGACTAAATAGTACGTAATTAATAACTGAAGACGGCCACAGCCGTAATGAAATTTAAAAAAAAAAGATAATTCAAATCAATAAATGTCAAAGAAATTTCAATTTTTTCAAAAGTTTTGATAAAGCCACGAATGTCGTGGCGAAACGTCAACTTTTCAATAAAATCAAGTTTTTTGAGATTCAACAAGCTTGTTATTGCTAATAATTATCAAGAGATTATATATATATATATATATATATATATATACATAATATAATATATATATATATATATATATATATATATATATATATATATATATATATATATATATATATATATATATATATATATATATATATATATATATATATATATATATATATATATATATATATATATATATATATATATATATATATATATATATATATATATATATATATATATATATATATATATATATACATATATATATATATATATATATATACATATATATATATATATATATATATATATATATATATATATATATATATATATATAGGCTTGCCATATTTTTTTTGGTGGGTGAAACCGGGACACATTAATATGGGATGGTCTTACCGAACATACCTCCAGTAGAGCGGGGTCCTCTCTTGAAAATATATATATATATATATATATATATATATATATATATATATATATATATATATATATATATATATATAGATATAGATATATATATATATATATATATATATATATATATATATATATATATATATATATATATATATATATAATATATATATATATATATATTATATATATATATATATATATATATATATATATATATATATATATATATATATATATATATATATATATATATATATATATATATATATATATATATATATATATATATATAATATATATATATATATATATATATATATATATATATATATATATATTCATTGATATATATATATATATATATATATATATATATATATATATATATATATATATATATATATATATATATATATATATATATATTATATATTATATATATATATATATATATATATATATATATATATATATATATATATATATATATATATATATATATATATATATATATTATATATATATATATATATATATATACATATATATATATATATATATATATATATATATATTATATATATATATATATATATATATATATATATGTATATATATATATATATATAGATATATATATATATATATATATATATATATATATATATATATATATATTATATATATATATATATATATATATATATATATATATATATATATATATATATATATATACATATATATATATTATATATATATATATATATATATATATATATATATATATATATATATATATATATATATGTTCAGAAAGATTTAAGTGGTCGGAAGTATGTGAAAAACTTGGATCAGGATGAACGGCGTAAAAGATGAGCAAAATCTAGACGCTTCGGCTCCTTTTGTGAAGCCATCATTTTCAGGAGAATATGGATGGGAATAATTCGGATGAGTGGCCCCAATCTGCCAACTCCACGAATCGAATTAAGTGGAATCGGAAACAATACGGTCGCGTGGTCTCAACCTGCCTACTCTACCAACCGTACTGCTTTCTATCAACTCTGAAATCTTAAGCTGCATACTCTTCAGAATTGAAGAGTGAAACAATTTGGAAACAAATGGAATATTGCATGCTGTTACTTGATATATACATATATACATATATAGATATATATATATATATATATATATATATATATATATATATATATATATATATATAAATATATATATATATATATATATATATATATATATATATATATATCCATTTCAATTACAAACAAAATGAAAATGCTTGTTTTCAGGAGATTCAGAGAACTAGTGAAAGTGTGTCGCATGTTTTGCCTCTACCAGGGCTTATTTAGACACTGAACTCAAACTCCTCGACAAAGTACTTTCACTAAATCAACTATGTAGGTAATTGAACCAATGAAAAATTAAATATAGCTAATCATGGAGCTCCCTAATAGGTAGGTCTTTTAATGGTGAAGTACAAAATAAGTATACAAATCAATCGAGAATAATCCACCTTAGAGAAGAATAAAAATATGTTATAATAATACTTGTAATAGAACTTCAACATAACTCTTGGTACAAACAATTCTTTATCTGAATTAATTGGAGGAAATGAATCTAACATCGATAAGTCTGATAAATTTGGAGTTACAAACTGAAATGATTTCCATCGCTTATTAGACGAGAATCATTCATTCAATACAGATTTCCATATTTTACATAGAGAAAGGACGGAAATTGATCATTTGATGAGCCCTCAAAATAAGAATTCTGATAAGCTATTGAATGAAAAAAATCGATTAAAATCATTACTCCCTGTGTGATACATTTAATACAAAATTTAGTTATTACATGCTTTCTCGGAAGGATTACCTACCTATTACTCCACTATTCATTTTTCTTTGTAATCGTTTCTTGTAGTTGCTTAAATTTCTGTAAACAGTTCTGTCTGATGAAGACACCGTGTAGTGAAACGCCGAACCATAGATTCAAGTATGGTTATCGTTTAAATCAAACATGTATTCTTCTAATGATATTGTTATTGATTTTAACCATCAGTTCAAAATTTGAAAATTGCTAGAACATCTAAATAATAAAAAAAGAAATTTCAACATAAGAATCAACGAATATAAGAGTAGTTATCAAAATAATAATAATTAATTTAATTATAATAGCGATAATTGAAAAAAAATTTTATTCGAATCCAGAATTTGATATACTTATTGCATTCTTTAAATCAGGGTAAATAATTGAACTTTAGTTGCAGATATCAACAAAGTTCCAAGATTACTTTCATTGAAATTTTCATTCCATTCAAGAAGGTACATATTTAATTGAGTATAAATAAAATAAATGAAAATTCTTCGATTTATTGAGTAAGGCACGAAATGGACGAATTATTGTTAATGTCACTATCAAACTTGACAAGAATATTGTATCATGTAGTCTAATTTCTACTCACACTCTCAACTCGAAGCGATTCGAAAATAGATTTTACTGAATTGTTGGCATCGTCCATCGAATACCAACAATTTAATTATCATCGTGCTATTATGTTTTATGCTTTTATAAATAGGTATACCTGGACAACAGAAAATTTTTCTAGCTATTTCAGTTTTTCGTATAGATGATGTTATAGTTCTGTAAAAGATATTATTGAAATCTTAGAATCGATATTCTACCGCGTTTGATTTTGAAGTTTGAACTTTATGTTTTCACTTTGGCTTTATGAACGTAAATGATAATTACATAAAATGGCGCAGGTGCCATTGTAGTTCTTTTACCAAACTAATTTTTTCAGAAATTTAATCCAATGTATTTGTAGCTGAGTAAACTTTAACTATGCAAAATCTCTCAGTCCTTCTTGTGCGTAAGTGCGAGTCGAACTCTCGTACGAAGGGTTCCGTACCATTGACTATGCCCCCCTTGAATATTTATTTTATTTTAATTTAATATTTATTTTTGATGTAAATATGCAATTAAGGATTTCGTGAATATTTCAAGTTACCAGTCATTGATATCGAGCAAAAATGGGCAAAAAATGGGGTTTTTTGTATGGGAGCTCCCCTTCAATATTCATTTTATTTTAATTTCGCTATTTATTATTAAAGTAAAAATATAACTAAGTATTTTGTAAATATTTCATGTGCCTACCTGTTGCCATTATTGATATCGAGCAAAAAAGGTCAAAAAATCGTGTTTGTATGGGGGCCCCTTTAAATATTTATTTTATTCTGTTTTTATAGCGACAACAGAAATACATAATTTGTGAAAATTTCAACTGTCTAGCTATCGCGGTTATTGAGATACAGCCTGGTGACATACAGACAGACAGACGGACGGAAGGAAACAAGGAAACACACGTGTTTCATTCCTCCCTGAAGTATGTGTCAGGGAGGCGGGCAGCTTGAGTTTGGGATTAACTCCTTCAGCCAGATCAGAGGATACACTTGTATGAACAAGTGCATTAAGGATAGGTGAGACGGGATATTTATGGAACATAGGACGTGTGGGTAGGGTTCAGAGGATTAATACTGGCCCAGCATTCGCCTCGTAAGTTTGCAAGCAGTGACTTACATTACCATGAGGAAACCTCTGACAAAAACTCATGGCGGACCTGTCGACCCCGGGGTTTGAACCCGAGACCTCCCAAATACTAGCCAGCGTACCTAACATACTCGACTAACTAGCTTGGTAAACGGACGGACAGACAGCGAAGTCTCAGTAATAGAGCTCCGTTTTCACCCTTTGGGTACGGAACCCTAAAAATAGTAAATTTTATTCCTTGCGTTTATAGAATACTACCATATTACATTTGTATGGTTTAATTGAAACATTAAGTAATTGCTTGGTATTTTACAAAATTTACAATATAGTAAAAACTCATTTTTATGTTTCATAATAAAAATCCGAGTATAAATCATAATACAATGGCATTATTTCAGTCACCGATTCCAATATAAATGTATATTAGCAGCTTATAATGATAAATCACATCGCTTTTCAAAATACAACTTCATATAAATAACTGAATATAATTGAAAAAAAACTCGTGAGCAGCCGAGCTCCATCACTAAGGTCGTATTTTGCGCCCAATATTCATCGCGTCGAGATGCGATTCTAGAGAATTGAATTATATTTTGAAAAATCACATTTAAATAGCAATTCGAATTTTGAAAAGTTGAAAATTTATTTTATTAAAAAAATTTTTGTGAAGTGCATAGTGTTTGAGAAAAAAAGTTGTAACCAACTAAGGAACGTACCTCAACATTAACTCAATCCATGTGCCAAATTTCATCCATCTATTGTAAAAACAAATTTCGAGAAGTGCATCGTGTACTGCTTCGCAGGTCGAGATGCGATTAGAAAGGAACAGCCTACGCGCGTGGCAGCGCGACTGAGGAAAATGGTTGAAACTACTCAAAGGCACTTCAAAACCAACGGAAAAAAACAAGAAATATCTAAGTAAAAATGGCGGTGGTTTGAAATATTTAACCAAATTTTGATAGTTTCGTTCTGCAATGCAAACAATCGCAGGTAAAAATATTTCAGCTCATTTGGTGTGATAAGAACAGCTGGAGATGTAAATATGCACCGGAAAGGATATTTGTATAAAAATTAGAAATGTCTACGTAAAAATAGCTTCGTTCTGCAAACGAAGCTATTTTTACGTATTAATTCAGGTAAAGAAATTTTGATACTTTCGTTAGATATATATATATATATATATATATATATATATATATATATATATATATATATATATATATATATATATATATATATATATATATATATATATATCTATATAGATATTGTTACGAATTCGGATTCGCTAGGATGATTTCCAATAACTAAATTTAATTAATAAACAAATCGGTATTTATTTACAAAACAGTAATTTTAAAATAACCACACTTTTCAATAACTGTCACTACTTCAAAACACAAGCTTCGTTCTTCTTTAATAACACGGTAATTCACTGTAAACTGTAGACTGTCCCCTGTCTCTTCTATGGTCGCTTTTATATGTCTTGTCATTCCTTCGAGAAGCTTCCAGAATGTTCTACTCTTCGAATTAAGAGGGCGGTTACTTCAACGTTCATCGAATATTCCAGAGAACACAGAGTCGGCTTTAGACATTTTCGTAACACTGCCCCCCTCTTAAGTTTGATCGTCCCGATCAAAATCTTCTGATACACCTCCACCGTGATACTTTGCTAGCCTATCTAAATGTACAACTTTAGGCTTCGTCCTAGGAGTGCGTTGGATTCGGTAGACAACACCATTTATCCTCTTTGTGACTTTATAGGCTCCTTCCCAATTCTGGCTCAATTTAGGTGATAACCCTTTCTTTCGCTGGGGATTGTACAACCATACTAAATCTCCTTCTTTGAATCCGGCTGAGTTCGCCCTCAAATCATACCTGGTCTTCATTCTGTCAGTACTAGCATCTATCTTATCCCGGACGTGCTCATGGATCTTTCTTAGGTGCAGTCTCAATTCATCTGCATAAGTCTTTACTTCCAATGGTGTATCTTCGGGAGTACCGAACAGCAAATCACATAGTAAACGTAATTCTCTACCAAAGAGTATCTTTTCTGGAGTATGACCTGTGGAATCATGAACCGATCCTCGATAAGCCATCAGCAGTACTGGCAAATGTCTGTCCCAATCCTTCTTCTTAACTAGAACAACAGGTGCTGACCATGGACTTGATGACTCTTCTATGACTCCCTTCTCCTTCATGGATTCGATTAATTCAGCTACTTCTGATTGTTTAGCTAATGGAAGTCTTCGAGGAGCTTGTCGTATAGGGTGGGCATTCCCTGTGTCGATCCGGTGGGCAACTAAACCAGTTCCTTCAAGTTCTTGGTCTTCAAAGAGATCGCTTTCTTCGTGGATAAATTTTCGAGCCAATTTTATCTGTTCTGATGATAAATGTTTCCATGAAGTCTCCAATTTAGTGAAATCAACATACTTTTTCTTAGTTTCCTGTATATCAGCTGGTTCCTCACATCGAGCTATCCACGACACTGGTTCTAATGTAGCCACTAATTTTCCTTGTTCAATATTTAGCTGTTCGTTACTAATATTAGCTACTCTTACAGGGATGTTTCGTTTTGTCAGAGATAAAGTCCTAGCCGTTAAAAATGTACAGTCTAATTTAGGTTCAATGAGTCCAACACACCACCCAGGATCGTGTTCTGGTCTTACATAGATAATATGCTCTGAGCAAGCAGGTATCTTATAGGCTTGAATTGTTTTCAGACTTACTTGATTTTCATTGGAGCCATAGTTTGGAGTGAATTCCTCATTTCCAATCTTTAAAATTCCAGTATTCTTCTCGTAGATTAATCCATATTTTTTCACAATGTCCATACCCAAAATAAACTCATCAGTAATGTCTGCTACAAGAACTTTGTGTGGGATCTGCAATCTTCCCCCAATTTCCAATAAAATCTCAGCTTCTCCACGAATATAGCTCCTTTGACCAGTTGCTGTCTTCAGAGTTATATTGTACCTCATTGGAGTAATTTTAGATGTTGGTAATATATCAGGCCTAACTAATGATACTTCAGCGCCAGTATCAACAATTACCTTCACAGGTTGTCCGGAGATTGAGCCATTAACTGATAAGCTTCCACCTGCAATGCTTCTAATGAAAACGGTCCTGGGGGCTGTCACTTCCCCAGTCAGAGTTTGCCCCTTTACTCTGACTGGCGGTAGTTTTCCTGATTCCTCCTAGGTGCTGGTGAGGATGATCTTCCTCTGTTTCTATTATCATCTCTTCCTCTGTTCATTCTTGAACGACATTCTCTACTAGTGTGTCCATATTTTCCACACGAGTAACATTCACCCTTAAAAGATACTCGGTTCTTTTCAAAGGAAGAAATGGGTTTGTCTAACCGTTCTAATATATCTACTCCAAGTGTTTTATTTTCCTCTACTTCCACTTTTCGAGCTCTGTGTGTTGTTCGGTTATTACAGGATGTTAGTTTTGCTGTTTCAAATTCTAGAGCCCTCACTAAAGCATCATTCCCTGTCCTTGGTCTCAAAATTTTCAGATGTTGAATCAGGTCGGTGTCTTTTAACCCATTCACAAAAGATTTGACACTTAATTGCTCGAGGATATCATCCGGAGCCATTGGGTAGGCTAACCGAGTCAACTTTTCTACTTCGGCCTGAAATTCTTGTAGTGATTCATTTGCCAATTGATGCCTACCTTCTAATTGGGCCTGATACAACATTTCTTTATGATCATCACCATATCTCAACTCTAGGGATTTTATTAGAGTTATGTAATCTTCCTGCTCTTTTACTGACAATTTTTGTAACAGTTCTGCAGCTTTACCTCTGAGGGACAAAACCAGTTCTACTGCTTTCATTTCATCTGTCCAACCATTAGCTTGGGCTGCTGCTTCAAACTGTAGTTTGTATATTGGCCAGGAAGAATCTCCATCAAAAGTAGGTGGCTTCGAAACTTTCTGTCTGGGGACTGGGATTTGACATTACTTTTTGATTCATTTCTTTCCACTGTAGATATTCGCTTTCTCTAAATCTTTCAATACCTGTGATTCACGTTCTTCTAAATTATGGGCAATTACTCCTCCAGGTCTTCCTTCACATGAAATATTTCTTCAGTTATTTCACCTCTCAATTACTCATTATCATCCTTCCTTCGTTTGTCGAGGTCTTCCAGGATTTTATGTAATCTTTGTAATTCATCTAATTTTTCTTGCTCTTGACGTTTTTGTTTTTCTAATTTCTCAAGTTCTCGACAATTTTGCTCTTCAAATTTTTCCTGTTCTCGACGTTTCTGCTCTTCCCATTTCTCCTTGTTCTCGACGTTTCTGCTCTTTCCAATTTTCTCCTGTTCTCGACGTTTCTGCTCTTCCAATTTCTCCTGTTCTCGACATTTCTGCTCCCGTTGACGTTGTTCCTCTTGTTCGGCGAGTTTTTGCATTATTTTTTCCATCATCGATTCCATTTTTCTGGTTATTGGCATCCCACACTTCTGACACCAGTTGTTACGAATTCGGGTTCGCTAGGATGATTTCCAATAACTAAATTTAATTAATAAACAAATCGGTATTTATTTACAAAACAGTAATTTTAAAATAACCACACTTTTCAATAACTGTCACTACTTCAAAACACAAGCTTCGTTCTTCTTTAATAACACGGTAATTCACTGTAAACTGTAGACTGTCCCCTGTATCTTCTATGGTCGCTTTTATATGTCTTGTCATTCCTTCGAGAAGCTTCCAGAATGTTCTAGTCTTCGAGTTAAGAGGGCGGTTACTTCAACGTTCATCGAATATTCCAGAGAACACTGAGTCGGCTTTAGACATTTTCGTAACAATATATATATATCTAATATATAAAATTCTCTTGTCACGGAGTTAGAAGTTAAACTCCTCCGAAATGGCTCGACCGATTCTCATGAAATTTTGTGTGCATATCGGGCAGGTCTGAGAATCAGCCAACATTTATTTTTTATTCCCCTGAATGCTAAGGGTGGTCCACCCCTTAATTTTTATTTTTTAATTTTCAGAAAAAATTTTCTGTTCTATTTTTTTTATGATCCAGCATTCAAAAATCGATACAACCGTAAATTTTCACCGCTGTACGATCAACCCCTATTTTTTATTTGTTAAACTCCTAAGAAAAGGCTCGATTGATTCTCATGAAATTTTGTGTGCATATCGGCTAGGTCTATGAATCAGACAAAATCTATTTTTGATCCCCTAAATGTCATCCCCTCATTTTATATTTTGCAGACAAAATTTGTTGCTCCATATTTTTCATGATACAGCATGCAAAAATACATACAACCCTAAATTTTCACCCCTCTACGATAACCCCTATTTTCATTTGTTGATTATAGACTTTAATTTTTTTATCAAGATTTTTATTTTTATTTTGTCGTGACTTAGAATGAAAACCATAGTTCCACAATAGGGTTGCAAGATGGCAATCGAAAATAACAATAGTCGGTCTGAGAAAAGGTCCTAATATATTTTGCATACAAGTGATTAGGGTGGTCCACCACAAACATTTTTATTAATTTTTTGAACCAAATTTTGTATTTTTATTTTTTTATGATGTTGCATTAAAAAATACATACAACTCCAAATTTTCACCCTTTTATCAACAACCCATATTTTTTAATAGCCATTTTAGTAATTTAAACAACGCTTGCCGGGTCAGATAAATTGATAAATAGATATAATGATAGATAGATTGTTAAATAGATAGATAAATAGAAAGAAAGATAACTATCTAGAAAGATAAAAATAATTTATAATATGGCAGAACAACGTGCCGGGCCAGATAGATTGACAGATGTCTAGATAGATAGATAGAATGAATGATATATACATAATGAGACATATAGATAGAAAGATAGGTAACTATTCAGATAGATATATAGTAAGATAGATAGAGAGACATTGGCAGATAGATGTATAGATAAAAGTATAGATAGATAACAATAATTTATATAGCAGAACAAAGTTTGCTGGGTCAGCTAGTATATATATATATATATATATATATATATATATATATATATATATATATATATATATATATATATATATATATATATATATATATATATATATATATATATATATATATATAGATATATATATATATATATATATATATATATATATATATATATATATATATATATATATATATAGCTCTACGTTGATTGATTACATTATTACAAATAAAAAGAACCTCTAATGTTAAATAATAAAAAATCCAAGAATTAGCGACCATATCAATTTGAAAGTAAACATCATAATGCCTGAATTGAATCATGATAATCTAACAATTACCAAACAAAAAATGAAAAATTATAATACAACTAAATATCAAACTATATTAAGAAATAAAAAATGGAACAGCAACTTGTCAGATGTTAAACCTTCTTACAAGTAATTTAATATCTAACATAAAAGATTCACTAGATGAAATTTGTCCCACAAAAAATGATAAAAAGAACGCAGAGGTATTACCAAAACAAATGGAAGAACAATGAAATTCTTATATTAATTAAAGAAAGGGATACGTAATTTGGTAAAGCTTCGTTTACAAAGAATGAATCTGACTGGAACATATATAAAGATATGAGAAATAGGGTAACGGAAAAAATACGATACAGTAAAACAAAATATTACAATAGTGTATTTTCAAATCGTAACAACAACGAAATATGGAAAGAATTGAAGAAGATATTACCTAATGAAAATAAAGAATTAAGTCCTATTATAAAATTTAATAATACTGAAGAACATATAGAAATCAATATTGCAAGGAAATTCAACTTATATTTTTTACGTAGCATTGAAGAAATAAGTAGCCACATCCCTAAATTTAATCAACATGATGAGATCCTGAAAAAGATTAATCAAAAGGAATGTGATGAATGTTTTTAAACCTTTGTCAATGAATGACTTAAGGGAAATTGTAAGAAATTTGAAACATACCACTAATGTTGACGACTTGATTAATACTAAAGTAGGAAAGGATGCATTCGAAATTATAGGTCATTGCTTTCTAGAGGTGATGAATCCAACACTGCGAGACGTAATGTAACCTGGATTATGGATAGTATCGTATATAACGCCAGTACCGAAAATATACAACACAATTAATTCAGATGATCATAGACCCATAAACACGGTTCCAATAAGTGAAAAAAATATTAGAAAATACAGTAAATAATCAGTTGTTTAGAGTTCTGTGATGCTAACAATATTTTAATGGACAATCAATCGGTTTCAGAAGAAACTATTCATGTGAATATTCTTTAATAAATGTATGTGATAATTGGTTTAAAAACTATCGATAAGGGTGATATCGTTCTGGCGGTTTTCTTAGATTTCCGGCGTGCATTTGAAACTGTGGACAGAAGCTTGTTGGTTCGTAAGCTGAGTAAAATGGGGTTTGGGGTACAGTTCTAAAATGGATAAAGTGCTACTTGGAACAGAGAAAACAAAAAGTTAAATTCAGAAACTCTATATCTG
>JARQZK010003715.1:285000-290000 GCA_030704885.1 Cynegetis impunctata
TACTTCCAGGAATTGATATTCCATATATATATATATATATATATATATATATATATATATATATATATATATATATATATATATATATATATATATATATGTATATTCTGAATATATGAGTACTTATAAGAACTAAGTTGATCAGAAAACTAAAAATTAATATGAAATAGAGTGTAAAAAATTAAAAATACATCTCTATAATATTGTTTATTTTACTTATTTTTTGCCGAGGAGTAATTGAAAGAAAAAACTGAGTTTCATTTGAACAAATAAATGTATCAGGATTGAAACTCGAATTAATTGTTATCGTTTTGAATGATAAACTATTTTTTTCAGTCTCTAGACGTAATAAATTTATTATACATGTGAGCAATTTATCTTCAGTTTACTAAACAACTATTTTCGTTTTCTTCCAAATATGTTTTTGTTGGAAACTCAATCAACAAAATGATCTCCTATGCTCATAAATTGAATTCAAGTTATTTTCGTTGTTGAATAAACCGTTTTCTTTATTTCTGATTTAAATCAGAAATGAACTCATAATTTCTGTTCTAAATATATTGAAGAATTTTACTTGAATTTACGTTGAACCTTTCAGTATGTTTTACAACATTCTCGGAATAATACTGCATGTTTATATTTTTATTTACTATATTGGCATACATGATTCACTCATTTGATTATAAAAATTAATGTGAGAGATAGAAACTAAATTATCTTCATGTAAAACGAAATCTCATTTTGTTTTAATTGTGGTTTTAGCTTCCTAACATTAAATTCCAAGAAAATAATACATAAGAAAACAAATAAATGAATCAAGTTGAAGATTTGAAACTAAAAGTGACTGATTAGTTTCCCATTTTACCATTGATCATAGAAATATGTCCCTAATAGACTTACCAAGGTGTTCCATGTTGTTGCCCAGATTCTCGTTCTTCCCATTCTTCACATTACTAAGTTCGATGTTCTCTTTGCAAGACATTTCACCCTTTAGGACTTCACTTATTTGTCACAATTTTTCAATATGCACAAGTTCCATATCTGCGGAAATGTATGGTCGAAATTAAACTAAATATGTCTGTCGCATAGCTGAAGCGGAATTGAATTTTACACTGTTTAGCGATATGGACATCAATTGATAACAAAATCTATGCTTGGTAATGCCCATGACCCTTAATGTCATTAGCATAAATCGGTGTTGTTCCTTGAAATTATGAGAACACTTAAACGGCAGTCATTGAGCACGGTACCGCTCAGAATTTACATTTAAGCACGATCACAGACGGAGTCACTGCCCAAAGTGACATTAAAATTAACTGTTGCCAAATCTTATTCGAAGAACATATGTTGCATGATTTAATACTTCCCAAATAATGAAACTAAGAGTTCGGAAGTGATATGTTTATACGGTGCTCGATAGTATTTCAACAGCGTTTTATTATTTTTGAGTTAGTCTTTGTACTTGTAGCTGCAAATACTACAGAATGTGAATGAGAAAAATCGAAACTGATAATATATATATATATATATATATATATATATATATATATATATATATATATATATATATATATATATATATATATTTATATATATATATATATATATATATATATATATATAATATATATATATATATATATATATATATATATATATATATATATATATATATATATATTTATTCATATTAATGTGAAGTCGCAACTCAATATTTACTCAAAATTTTGGAAAATCTTTTGGAATCATCTAATTGTAACTTACATATTTTTTTCACTCGCCAGTTAAAACATTGTAACAATTCTTATGGACAACAATTTTATTGTCTATAACCAGTAATATTATTGTGAAAGAAGTTATTGGATGTTGTGAAATATATATTTTGGGTAAAAAACATTGTAACTGCTTATACAATTATATTTAGTGGAAATTACTACATCTAAAACTGTCTCTAACAAACTTTACAATTTTATTGCAGCCAATTTTCGCCTGCAATTTTCGCCTGCAAATGTTACAATGTTATTGCTCCAAAAAATTGTTTTCATTCTGACAGTTACAATCAAAATAGTGCATAACCTTCAAATTATTATTCTGAACCGTCCTGTAGTCACATATTAACCTGGGCTGTTGTAAAAACTGGGCTGTTGTAAAAACAAAAAAAAACATATCAAAGTTTTACATAAGTTTTGTGCTGGTGTTATTCATTTAATTCTTAAAGATGTCTGGTTGCTCAATCCGCACTCAAAAAATATTGGCTTTAGCTTTAGCAAGCAACAACAAACCTAATTTTGATGTAGTCAACGGTAAATAATCCTCAAGTTAATATAGTATAGATCTACCATAAATAAGTATTTTCTTGGATTTTCAGTATAAGACCAATACGAACCTAAATTTATCAATACTTATACCAAGTGGTAATTACATCGTGGTTGGAAATAACCTAGTCCTGGATGAAGGTATGAAAATATTTTATTTACGTCCACTACACTATTGACTATTTATTACAAACTTCACATGATACCAGTTAACCCTTATTATGAGTTAAATACTACGGAAGTGTAGAAGGGCCACCTTTATTTCCTTTTGTTTTACTCAAAATTTCGAGTTTGAACACGAAATTTTGAGTGTTCAAACTGGAAATTTTGAGTAAAACAAAAGAAAAAATAGGTGGCCCTTCTACGCTTCCGTAAAATACAAAATTAAATACCTATGTTTTGTTTTATTTTTCAGAGAAAAAAATGACATACTTTTAAATGACACAGATCTAATGCTTTCCCCAGAAGATGCAATAGAAAATTTATACTTTCAACCAAATGGTTCACCCGAGGCTTCTCCAAACCTTGAAAAATGCGATATGTACTGAAAACACCCATCTGAAACCAAAAGAAGTATTTTTCCTATAGAAGCTGAAGAGTCAGATTGTGGTGATACTAGCGATGAAGAATACGTCCCCAAACCAGATGATTTTGATGAGGAAGAAAGTGACGAAGAATGTGCGACAGAGTTAGTAGATCAAGCAGATATAAATCAAAACTGTAAAAACCTGGAATGCATTGGGAGTGGTATATCCAAAAAAGAAAGAAAAACAATCACACGGGATGTTCCAAAAAAATCAAATTCAGGAAGAAAAAGATATAGAAATCCAGGTATGTGGAAACGAAATTTGAGTAAAGAAAAAAGAAACAAAGGAGAAGAATATATAAATGTACAAGGCAAAGTGGTAGAGCAACGAAAAATGCGACCTCCATGTACTGAAAAATGCAGAAAGAAATGCTCTACAAAAATTAATGAAGCTCAACGAAAAAAATTTTTTTAGCAAATTTTGGAAAACGGGTGATTATAATGAGCAGTCAAAATTTTTCGGAAAGTTCGTTAAATTATTGCCAAAAAATCGTCAAGTGATTAAAGAAAATGGAGAAACATCCAGAAGGAATGTAACATTAAGTTATAATTTGCCAAATAATTCACCTGATCACACTGAAGTCAACGTTTGCAAAAGTATGTTTCTCAATACATTAGGAATAACTGATATGTGAGTTATGACGTGTGTTAAAAAGCTTAATGTTTCTGAGACGGGGATGGTAACCCCCAGGTTGTCACGAAAAAAGAAGTAATTTGATACCAGCTCTTGTGAAAAATTCCGTAAGGGAGCATATCAAGTCTTTTCCTTGTGTCGATTCTCATTACTGCAGAGCAAGATCTAGCAAACAATATTTAGAAGAAAGACTCAGTATATCAAAAATGTTCAGACTATATACTGAATTTGTCGAAGAAAATAAAATAACTAGTATTGCTAGCGAAAGGCAATATAGAGACATTTTTAACAAAGAATTAAATTTGAGTTTTTTTGTCCCTAAAAAAGATTTGTGTGACATATGTTTCACGTACAATAACAAATTAGAAAAAACTACTGATGATGAGAAAATCAACGACAGCACTTGTTGCAAAAGGAAGCATCCCGTAGATTAAAAGAAGATGATAAGAAGAAATCAGAAACAATCGCTAGCCTCGCAGTTGCCTGTTTTGACTTAGAAAAGGTAATTTCAATTCCTCAATGTGAAGTGTCATCCTTCTATTATAAATGTAAACTATCACTTTATAACTTCACCATATTTTATATGGACCGAACAAATTGCAAAAAGAGGGTCTATTGAGATAGCTAGTTGTGTGTTTGATTACATCAAACAAAAAGTTTCCGAAAACAAAAAAAACCATTTGCCTTTTTTCTGATAATTGTATCGGACAAAATAAAAATAAATATATCATTTCAATGTATAGCTATATTGCAAAAAAATTTAATGTGGACGTTGAACATAGATTTTTAGAACAGGGACATACACAAAATGAAAATGATAGTATTCATGCCTTAATAGAAAAAAACAAAAAAAGAAAAGAAATATATACTCCAGATCAGTTTGTAATGCTAGTCAAAATTTGCAAAGTACATGGAAAACCTTATAGTGTGAAAGAGATAACTCAAAATGATGTATTTGAATTTAAAGCACTATCTTTAGAATTTAAGAATTTTCAAATACATTCAGAATAAAAAAGGTTAAATGGAATTCTATAAGAGAAATAAAAATTCGAAGTAATAATCCTGCTATAGTACAAGTCAAATATGATCTTACATCAGAAAAATTTGTGTTGATTAATTTAAATGTTCCAACACGCAGAAAGAAATCTATTTCTTCTTTCCTTGTTAATGGAACTACCCTTGGCGTACCACAGTTTATTGCCATTACAGAAAAAAAAATTATGACCACTTAATGTTTTTGAGCAAGAAAGTGCCTCAAATTTATAGGCCATTTTATGATAGTTTAACGTTTTCAACTCAGTCTTCAGACAATGAAGAAACTTCTGACTAAATGCTATTTATTATTATTATATTATTATTATACCTACTATATGTTTTGTGATACTTAAATAAATTAATATATTGCTCCTTTTCTTTGTTCCATTTTTATTCGTTGTTTTTGAACAAAATTTCAGGTTACTACATA
>JARQZK010003716.1:0-10000 GCA_030704885.1 Cynegetis impunctata
TCTGGCAAAATAATCGACTTAGCGATATCATTCGGCCACTAAAATGTTCCTTATAATTATCTTGAAAAACCACTTTCTCCATTTTTTAAAATTCGATCATTCAGGGGTTGAACGGGGGTGGAATAAATTTTCGGTATATTGGCTATAAAGTGTATCTATAGAATTTCTGAAGTATAAAAATAATGATAAGTATTACGTACGATACGCAATATGTACGAAATTCAGAGCATACAAAAAAGTAAATCTTAAATATTTTATTTTATACGTATACATATATGGATACGCGGGCGAAGCCGCGACGGGTCCCGCTAGTATATATATATAAAGGGTGTAAAGCGAATACTTAATCTTCTTTGAAATTTTCAGAAATTTCACTAAAGAAGTCAGATATATATATATATATATATATATATATATATATATATATATATATATATATATATATATATATATATATATATATAAAGATTTGTTTGATATCTTTGTATCATGAATTTTATTGAATACAATACATATGGTAATAACTACATTCGGTTATTAAATATTTCAACAAGTTCTTTCCTGTTGAAATTATTTAATATCAAAGAATTCTTTCGAGTGATGATTGATGCACAGTGGTCTTATTAACTATTAAATTTATAAAATAGAAAATCGCATTAAGGAAATAATATGAAAGACTATTGAGTTTGTCGGTTACAGTCTTAGTTGATCAGGCTTATATTTAATTTCCAGGAAATTTACTAGAACTGTGGTTCAGAATGAATAGTTATTTGGGAACCACTGTTTCATGAAATTTTGATAACTGTTATAGAATATTAAAAATAATGCAATTGCAGGATAACAATTTTTCACAGAAATTTCTTATTCGCTTCGTAACGATAGGAATAGAAATGGAGATTTTATAATTAATATAGTTCTAGTGTCAGTTGTAATTCGAACCAACTATGAACAATATATATATATATATATATTGTTCATAGTTAGTTTGAATTACAACTGACACTAGAACTATATATATATATTTATTTATATATATATATATATATATATATATATATATATATATTATTCTTGGTTTTGCCGTATTTTCACTTGTTTATCTTTTACTAACAAAAACAGGCTGTTCAAGTTGATTCTTGATCTTTTAAAAGAGAGAGAGAGAGAGAGAGAAACAGCTTTATTGTCCTATAAAATTACAAAATTTTGTCGACAAAGCACATACCTATAAAAAATTAAAAATAAAATTTAACAATGATAACTAATCAAACAAAACACACTTTCAATCGTTAAACAAAACAAGAATCTATTGAATAGAAGAACAAAATAGAAAAACATTTATCAGTCAATTATGTATAAACATATGTTAAGAATCAACATATTTGTCAACTAAACTTATCATACAGATATAAAATTTTGTATATTACATATTGTATTATAAAAAAAAACAAAACATTAATATATGTTGCTACTAAATGTGGATCTCAAGGGTCTATGTTACATTGTGAAATTCAGTTACAGAATAAAATTCTGCTACTGAGTAAAATGGTCTCTCCAAAAGAAAAGCCTTAGTCGAACTTCGGAACTTTTTGTACGTACTCAAGGATTTTAGCTCCAATGGTAGATGATTGTATAACTTTCCGGCATTGTAGGTAAAGGAGTTTTTTGCTAAGACGGAGGTGGGCGTTATTAAATAAATATCTGTATCTGAATTTCTTGTGGGATATCTATGATTTGGTCTTTCTGAAAAGTTATGAATGTGTTTGCGAACCAAACAGACGGATTCGAATATGAATAGTGAAGGAAGGGTTAGAATTTTGAATTTTTTAAAGTAGAATTCGCAATGTGTCCTTCTGCTCAGATCGAACATATAACGAACTGCTTTCTTTTGCAATCTGAAAACAGACTCAAAGTGGAAGAGGCTGCATGAACCCCAATATGGCAAACCATAACGAAGGTGTGATTCGAATAAAGAAAAGTATGTCGACAACGCAGCAAAACTTGAAAGCTCTCTAGAAAGTTCTGAGAAAGTCATGAGTTTTGCGAGGAACCGTTGAAATTAATTGGCCTGTTATTCCTAATAAATTATAAAAAAAGTACATATAGATATATATATATATATATATATATATATATATATATATATATAATATATATATATATATATATATATATATATATATATATATATATATAATCTCTTGATAATTATTAGCAATAACAGGCTGGTTGAATCTTAAAAAACTCGATTTAATTATTATGTTATTGCTAATAATTATCAAGAGATTAAAAATAAATCATAGGCAACAACAATTTGAATAAATATATATATATATATATATATATATATATATATATATATATATATATATATATATATATATAATCTTTTGATAATTATTAGCAATAACAGGCTGGTTGAATCTCAAAAAACTCGATTTTATTAAAAAGTTGACGTTTCACTACGATATTCGTAATTGAAATTTCTTTGACATTTATTGATTTGAAAAAATTGAATAGACAGGGTTGCTTTGTATATGCTATTCAGTCTAATATTAATATTCAAAATTGTTATCATTAGATGGTAAGGGAAACCAAAGAAACCCTTACCTACGTAATGTTTGAAAATAATAATAATAGGGTACTATTTATCTAACAACAAAGAAATAAGTCATGGGAAAACATTAAAGAAGTGGAGTAGAATTATCGGTATAGCACGCTTATATGGAAGTAGCCGTTGACACGTGTTTCGGACTCTTTGGTCCTCATCAGAACGGCGTAGCCAAGCATTGGATTGAAAATTTGAAGATGAAAATAGTACAACAAACAAAAACCTCTGATACGGAAGATAATCACACAATTGTGGTTTATTGTTTGAACTCTCCGGTATGGGAGATTTGGTCAAACTTTGCCACGGAGGCGATTAATGCTATCCGCGAGATCTAAGAACGAGTAAATAAACAATAACAAAGAAATTAGTTGCGGGAAAATATTATATAGGTACACCAAAATTATCGGTATAGTTCGTTTATATGGAAGTAGCCGTTTTTAACAAAATTTTTTATTTATTTAGAATTTCAAATCATTTAAAAAAAGGTACTTACAGTTTAGAACAATGTTTAAAACTCTCAGCTTAAGTTTATGATCATTGCCATATTTTCAGCTTGCAATATTTAATTATTATTGTTCTAAACTGTAAGTACCTTTTTTTAAAAGATTTGAAATTCTAAATAAATAAAAAATTTTGTTAAAAACGGCTACTTCCATATAAACGAACTATACCGATAATTTTGCTCTACCTATTTAATATTTTCCCGCAACTAATTTCTTTGTTATTGTTTATTTACTCGTTCTTAGATCTCGCGGATAGCATTTATCGCCTCCGTGGCAAAGTTTGACCAAATCTCCCATACCGGAGAGTTCAAACAATAAACCACAATTGTGTGATTATCTTCCGTATCAGAGGTTTTTGTTTGTTGTACTATTTTCATCTTCAAATTTTCAATCCAATGCTTGGCTACGCCGTTCTGATGAGGACCAAAGAGTCCGAAACACGTGTCAACGGCTACTTCCATATAAGCGTGCTATACCGATAATTCTACTCCACTTCTTTAATGTTTTCCCATGACTAATTTCTTTGTTGTTAGATAAATAGTACCCTATTATTATTATTTTCAAACATTACGTAGGTAAGGGTTTCTTTGGTTTCCCTTACCATCTAATGATAACAATTTTGAATATTAATATTAGACTGAATAGCATATACAAAGCAACCCTGTCTATTCAATTTTTTCAAATCAATAAATGTCAAAGAAATTTCAATTACGAATATCGTAGTGAAACGTCAACTTTTTAATAAAATCGAGTTTTTTGAGATTCAACCAGCCTGTTATTGCTAATAATTATCAACAGATTAAAAATAGATCACAGGCAACAACAATTCGAATAAATATATATATATATATATATATATATATATATATATATATATATATATATATATATATATATATATATATATATATATATATAGATATATATATATATATATATATATATATATATAATATATATATAATATATATATATAAATATATATATATATATATATATATATATATATATATATATATATATATATATATATATATATATATATCTGTGTGTGTGTACATAATTATGGAACTATTAGAAAGTTGAAAAATTAAACAGTAGAGAACAAATTTCATCTATAAAGCGATATAATGAAAAGATATTCTTGCAATTATATACTGTAGACCTTGAACCACAGTAGGAAACATATCGAAAATAATTGAAGGAAATTATTTCAAATGTAAAGATGTTTATTTTCAACATGATTATGAAAAATTTAATGAAAAAGATAAATAAAAATAGAAGTTACTAATGATCAAAATTCAGAGAAAATATGGTAATTAATTATATTTGAGGTGAAAATTGGATGATGAAAGGATTATTAACATAGAAAGAGAAATTTCCCAAGAAATGATACCACCAATACATTTTAGGAAAACAAATTTCATGGCGTGTCTCCTTGTACTCAGTCAGTAATAAAGAACTTACAAAAATTAATTGTTCTTCTGAACTTGATGGTCTATCTGCAAAACTCGTTAAGATGAATCATATATACGTATAGTAGTCGAACGGATTACGTATATAATAAATCTTATCTTCAAGACTGGCAAAGTGCCAACCCAGTTCAGGACTACCAGCTGTTCCTCCAATAATTAAAGAAGGTGTCGAAGAGAAGATATCTAAGGATAGGTAAGTTTCTGATTAACTTGGTAAAAAAAATTTCCAATTTGCCTTATAAGCAAATTCATGTCTTTTTTAGGAAATGAGAATATTATTTCAATAAATCAATGTGAAGTTGTGGGAGGAATGAATTCTTGCGAAGCAAAGGATATATTAATAAAACAAATAATGGTCAATCTTGATATGAGTGAAAGTAGTAGAGACGAATACATTCTGGACTTAGAGTAAGCTTTCGATAAGGTTCTAGAGATGGCTACCTGGTCCCGGAACTGACCCAGAACTTGATCAACATGGGATCAGTGTACTTGATCCATAATGAGTTGGAATAGTTCTTAGTACGACTCCGGGGCCAGATTTTATCCTAACCGAAATACGAGTACCTGGAGCTGGTACGCATACTATGGAATAGGTAATCGTAAATTGGGCTCGGCAGTAGAAGCTAGATGTTTATTGTTTATTAAAGAATATTGAATACGTAACAACAGATCGAGAGAAATTAGACATAATCTAATAATGGTTGAGTGTTAGAGTTAATGAATTATGTAGTAAAAAATGAATTCCTATATTGATTAAAATTTTTTTTGTTCAATGAAGAAAGCTATTTGGATGAAATAAAGTGGAGTCCATAAAGAGTCTTAAAACTATTGAAATAAAAAATTTTCCATACATTTATGCTAAAAATATTTCAATCAAATCATGAAAAACATACTTTTTGACAATAGTTAATTTCATACATTACATAAAGTGAACAACGAAAATTCTTTAATAATTTGAAAATTATCAAACAACTTTCCAAGGGAGCTGGTTATACGTATTCTGCAACGCAAACGGTGAATTATAGAAATCGTCACCCGACTCAAAATCTGCATACAGCTGTTTTGATCTTACTAGATCTCATCAGGGCAGCTCATTTGACTCGTGCGGAATACGTATAACCAGCTCCCTTGGAAAGTTCTTTTTTCCTTGTTTTATTATGTATTGTATGAAAATATTTCTTTTTGTTTTATAACTGTTTCGATAGTGAATCGATATGAAAAAAATATAACATACAACAAATTTTTTAAACTTAATTATGAAACAAACACGAAAAAAAAATTTGAAACATTGATTTATTACTATGAGTTTTATAGTCGTCATATGTATTCGAAAATACTTCCTATAATACTGCAAATATTTTCAGTACTAGCTATAAAAAAAGTTTGCATAAAAATAAATTTTTTTCAAACCAAATTATAAAACACTTCCAAGAACGTTTGTCGGATTAGCGCGCGGGTCCACTATATATATATATATATATATATATATATATATATATATATATATATATATATATATATATATATATATATATATATATATATATATATATGTATATATATATATATATATATATATATATATATATATATATATATATATATATATATATATATATATATATATATATATATATATATATATATATATATATATATATATATATATATATATATATATATCTTATATATAAAATTCTCGTGTCACAATGTTCATTCCCATACTCCTCCGAAACATTTTGACCGATTCTCATGAAATTTTGTGAGCATATTGAGTAGGTCTGAGAATCGGCCAACATCTATTTTTCATTCTGCTAAATGTTAAGGGTAGTCCACCCCTAATTTTTTTTTTTTATAGACAAAATTCTTTGTTTTTATTTTTTTTATGATACAACATACAAAAATATATATAATCCTAAATTTTCACCCCTCTACGATCAACCCCTATTTTTTATTTGTTAAACTCCTTCGAAATGACTCGACCGATTCTCATGAAATTTTGTGTGCATATCAGTTAGTTCTGAGAATCCGACACAATCTATTTTTCATCCCACTAAATGTTAAGGGAGGTCCACCCCTTAATTTTTTATTTATATTTTTCAGACAAAATTCTATTTTTTTTATGACACAACATTCAAAAATATATCCAACCCTAAATTTTCACTTCTTTACGATCAACCCCTATTTTTTATACTCCTAATGATTAACATTTTTATGAATTTTTTGAACAAATTTTTTTTCTGATTTTTTTATGATGTTGCTTTAAAAAATACATACAACTCTAAATTTTCACCCTTCTATCAACAACCCATATCTTTCAATAGCCATTTCAATAATTTAAACAACGTTTGCCGGGTCAGATAGATTGATAGATAGATAGATATACATCGGCAGATAGATGAATAGATAGAAAGACAGATGGATAAAAATAATTTATATGGCTGAACGTTTGCCCGGTAAGATAAATTGATAGATAGATATGCAGATAGATAGACAGATAGATAGATAGATAGAAAGATATATAGTTAGATAGGCAAATATACATCGGCAGATGAATAGATCAAAATAATTTATATGGCAGAACAACGTTTGCCGGGTCAGCTAGTATATATATATATATATATATATATATATATATATATATATATATATATATATATATATATATATATATATATATAGTATATTTATATATATATATATATATATATATATAAATTATTATATATATATATATAAATATATATATATATATATATATATATATATATATATATATATATATATATATATATATATATATATATATATATATATATATATATATATATATATATATATATATATATATATATATATATATATATAAATGTATTTATATATTTTGAGGTTGCAGTCAGAATAATTGTTGGGCTAGGTTAAAGAATACTCTTTGTCATATGGTCGAGCTTTCGGAAATGGTTAGTTCCTTTATCAAGACATCTATAATAAAAGAACGAGTTTTGATTTACAACAGCATTTACAAAAAAGTTAAAAATTACTTACTAACTTGAGGTTATATAAATTTTGAAAACACGTAAAAAGGGAACAGAAAAGCTGATGGGTACAACCTTGAAACTTCGTCACATATGTAAACATCCATTTCAAGAAATATAAATCTTATTTTCAACAATCAGTACTTTCCCATCTTGCTACCTACAGGAAACCAGACTAACAAAATGATCGAAGGCACCCTAAGCACGCGGAACTAAACCACAGAACATATAGGTGATCTTCTTTTAATAATTGACAATCGTCGATATATCAAATAAACGGGACACGGTCCAAATTAAATGTAAAGTAACTAAAAAATATTTATCCGAAAGAGCATGGTGTGAAAATTTTGAAAAGAGTTTTTATAATTTTTACAACTAAACAATAACTGCAAACACTTTTTTAAATAGTTCAATGAAATAATGTTACTACCTCTAAATAGCTAACAAATGGGCTGAATCTTCTCTAATTTTGAAAGATTTTACACAAGTTCACATTGACAAATTCACTTGTAGTCTAGACAAAATCTGCTTTATAGAACTGCAGTAATATACAATGACCTTTTTGTTAGTCTGGTTTCCTGTAGGTAGCAAGATGGGAAAGTACTGATTGTTGAAAATAATATTTATATTTCTTGAAATGGATGTTTACATATGTGACGAAATTTCAAGATTGTACCCATCAGCTTTTCTGTTCCTTTTTTACGTGTTTTCAAAATTTATATAACCTCAAGTTAGTAAGTAATTTTTAACTTTTTTGTGAATGCTGTTGTGAATCAAAACTTGTTCTTTTATTATAGATGTCTTGATAAAGGAAATAACCATTTCCGAAAGCTCGACCATATGACAAAGAGTATTCTTTAACCTAGCCCAACAATTATTCTGACTGCAACCTCAAAATATATAAATATATTTTTCCTCAACTAGCCAGTCAAGACTACCCGTCTATATATATATATATATATATATATATATATATATATATATATATATATATATATATATATATATATACATATATATATATATATATATATATATATATATATATATATATATATATATATATATCAATCAGTATATTTTTTAATTATTTAGCAGATATATGAAAACACACATCCGTTTAGGATGAATCTGCTCTAAAACCTTGCTACAAATTTTGCTATATTATTATGACTAGGTTCGTATAGTGTCGGCCTTTCAAATACAAAATTTACAACTGTCAATAAAGCGTAAAACGGTCAAGCTTGTAACTAAGGAAATTTATGTACCGAACCGGCAATAATCCCTGAAAAAACGGACGAGACAAAGGCAATAATAAAAGGCGTCATTCGTTACTACAGCGTGGCCGTGTAGTAAAGCCTTATTGGCAAACAGTTATTCCCTAGCCTGCGACTACAACCCCCGCTGTTCAAGACAATGCCCTTAGATAAATCAATCTTCACGCCCAGAGACCGTTCGGACACTCTCTCTATTGCTAATTAACTTTATCCCGCTGCGGGTCGTACACAGGCCGATATTTGAGACCACTCTATGCCGCCCGTTTAATGGACTTGTCTACCGTAAAATTGATCCACATTTGCAGTGCGGTATCATAATACGTCTAATTCTCTACAATGGACATTCACCAGAGACTCGACCATACGGTGAAATTTTTTTATCGTCAACAAAAATTGGATTTATAACTCGAACAGGCAAACATCTATCTATGCACACTAATATGTCATTTTATAACGCCACTGCTGTTCTCATTTGCAGATTTGTTCAGTTTTGATATTCAATGAGCCGCAATATGAAATAAGCCAGTTAGAAAAATTGTAAAACAGTTATGAGGTTTATATTAAAGTGTGATCGATATGCACCTGTTAAATCCATGTTAAGTCTTTTAAATATATAGTTAGCCAAATATTTATATCTGATCAATGTACATTTTTCATATTTAAAATGAAACAAAACTTGTCACCTGATAATAATCTGATGATATCTGAAAGACATCGAGGGCACTAAAAGGATATATTACAGAATAGAGATACTGTAAAGGCTTCATATATAGGTAATAGATAGATGTAAAATCGCCCAACGGCTGAACTCTATTTTGTGTACATTGTATATGAAGTTAATAAGCTGCCGGTGCCTATCAGAAACTGTGACAAATTTGAAAGGCTTTTGAGAGTATTTTTTTTTGATTTGATATAAGCTGTGTCATTTTTCATTGTTAAAATTTAATATTTTTAATTTTTCTCTTCAGTATTCTAATTTTCATTTGTTTATATTAGACTTAAAGTTGGGTTGAGTTTCGATTGATGTATTTTTCTCTGTTTATTGTAACTAACTATCTTATGTTTTAGACCTCTTGTGATGTAATATTGTAATTTAATGAAG
>JARQZK010003716.1:15000-32500 GCA_030704885.1 Cynegetis impunctata
ATTTTTCAGCAAAAATCATCACCACAAATGTGGTGATACTATGAGACTGCAGTCGCAAACATTGTTTTATAACTCGATCATTACCTAATTTCAGTCAGCTGATTGTCCTTATGTATTGAAGATATAAGTTTTTTCAAACATGTATTATTGATAAAAGTATTCACTTATGTAACAAGTTAATTATTTTGCTGTAGACGCTACTTGTCACACGTCTGATGAGATAACTCATATTTATATTGATAAGTGAAACTATTTTCCT
Organism: Cynegetis impunctata; assembly: GCA_030704885.1. Lineage (NCBI taxonomy): Eukaryota > Metazoa > Arthropoda > Insecta > Coleoptera > Coccinellidae > Cynegetis > Cynegetis impunctata. The sequence continues at coordinate 15,260 of JARQZK010003716.1, forward strand.
TAACCTTCGGTTTTTCTGGAATTTATTCAAGTAATCTTGTTCATAATATGATAATATACTGATTTACTGTTTAATTATTTGCCAAATAAATCATAGAAAATTAATTAGTTTTGAAGTATCCTTAAATTTATAGCTATACCTTGCTAATCTGGTTTATTACTTCAAATTTCTTACTGCTCAACAGACATTTATGCTGTGTGATTTAGCCTATAGTTTTTAGTGCATTTCTGCTAAACGAACAACCAATAGTGTAATTAAGCTTATACCATTTAATGCACTGAAATAATATCATTAGTATTTTCATTCCTAATACATAACTTGACATTCAAACTATGGATATTTACAATTCATGAAATAAAAATTAACTGAATAATGATCGAAATTAGTTAAATCATTCAATAGTGATATACTTACTAATTATCAAGGAGATGCATTTTATAGAAATATTTTACAGCTTTCAGTTGCCTGGGAGATGATAATACAAAACAAAACCTGTTCTCTCTTGCGGTTATCGTATATTTTGCATAATTATTCAAAAATCTATTCTTTGAATTGCAAGCCTAAACTCCTAAAGTATGCTGAATTTATATAATCAGTAATCGGATTTCACCAGTCACTCATTGAGTTTTCCGGCTTTCTAAGAACAAAATTAGCTTCTTAAATGGGAGGCCCCAGGCAGTTCATTGCGATTAATAATTCTCAAATAGTCTCTGGAAAGTGGATCGCATCTTCAACGAAAATTAATCTTCCATCTCGTGAATGCACATAATCATGCTCTTAATAAATAAATGGACAGTCAGAAAATGTGATAATAAGCCTCTATGGCGTTTTTCAGGAAAATCGAGTAGCCAGTCAAATAAGTTCATGAATCAGAAAAAGTAATAGACCTGAACTAATCTTGTTTAGTGTTATTATCTTTTGACTAGTTTTTCTAATAAGAATTTATTTTTTCCCAATAATTATAAAAATAAATAATTCCCATTATTTGTAAATATTCAATTAATCTAATTTTCGGTTAATTTCAAAGAAAAATACCGCTGGCTGCATGACAATGTCTTACATTACTGCAAACATTCATTATTCCAGTACTGAAATGTAGCATAGTAATGATTGTAGTCATATTTTTCTCAAAAATAAAGACTATTTTACAGTATGGAAAGTAAACTAAGAGGTGCGGCAATGGTTTTTCAATTTATTTTATACTACACAAGAGATTTCGTTTATTGTTGTTTTAATTGCCAAGTTTACCATTTCATACTTGGGTTCGTAGTGCTGATGTTTATATATATATATATATATATATATATATATATATATATATATATATATATATATATATATATATTTATATATATATATATATATATATATATATATATATGTATATATATATATATATATATATATATATATATATATATATATATATATATATATAAATATATAACTCAGGCGGGGATCCATGCGCGACTTCTGGGGGGGGGGGGAACTTTTATATTTTCAAAAGCCAAAAGGTACTGGTATTTTGGGCAATGGTAAATCGAGTAGCTCCCAATCGAAACAATTAGGTGGAGCCCGGGACATTTGGGGGGGGAACGTTCCCAGTTCCCCCGTCTGGATCCGCGCGTGATATATATATATATATATATATATATATATATATATATATATATATATATATATATATATATATATATATATATATATATAATGGACTCTGCAGTTTCCTTTTTTAATACACTTCTCTCAAAATAATCAGGATAACAGTGTTATAGTTAATGAAGTGCGGTACAGGGACTGGATCGTAATTCGCTAATGGCTGCCGGAAACAGCTCGCGTATTGTGTTAAAATGAGTTTGATTACTGAAGTTAATTTCAAAAATTTCAATGGTGACTTAGTGGAATATTTGTTATCCCATAACTTTAGTGCTCTAAGTTATGAGGATAAAGTTTTGATAAAAACAGTGAGACCTACCCCTGAATTGAAGAATTTGGTGCAGCGTAACAGAAAACAAAACCGCGGTTTTAATACAAAGAATTATGAGAGACATCCTTGCCTAATCGGATCACAGGTAAAAAATAAATTATTTTGTTGGCAGTGTTTACTTTTTACTAGTGAAAATGTCTCTGTTTGGGGCCGCTTAGGATTTGACGATTTAAAAAATTTATCACGTTCTTTGCAAAGGCACGAAAAATCCCAGGAACATGTCGTGTCGCGGATCAAATTTAAAATGTCTTTGATAATGTTTTTGATAATGATTTGAATCAAGATTTACCACAAGTTTATAAACTCTTATGTCTAATTGTTTCTATCCCGGTGACATCGGCTTCCGTAGAGCGCTCGTTTTCCACTCTTAAGAGAATTAAAACTTATTTACGAAATTCAATGAGCCAGGATCGTTTGAAAAACATTAGTTTGTTGTCTATTGAAAAGGAATTGGTTAAACTTTTGGTGAAAGACAAAAAATGTTAGGAGGATATTATAGATCATTTTGCTAACGTTAAAGATCGCAGAATCCCGCTAATCTTCAAAAATATATAACTTTTTATTTGCTGTCCCACACATATTTTGCACATTTTATTTTTCACAGGTTTTGTTTGTGGTACTAGATACTTTATTACTTAGTTGTTCCTTGTAAAAATCTTAAAAGAATTTATTTTTTGTTTGATTTTATGTAAACATTATTTTTTATTTAAATTTTTTTTTAGGTCTAAATGTATTTTATTTTGTTTTTCTTTTATGACAAGAATTTTATTTTAATCTTTTTTTGGGAGGGTCCAATTTTATTTTTGGCAAGAAAAAACTCTCACCTCCCCGTTGGTTCTTGCTGGGCAACAACTGATTAATTCCTCGAATAAGTAACAAATTCGTGATAGAAAAAAAATTATGATGAATAGATGAATTGATTAATTGGCTGAGAAGAGTTTTTGTGAATATTGTAAATAGGAGTTCTAGGTCTCAAGGTATACACTCGAAAGTGAAAAAAATTTTTTTCCAAACAAATTAATAGCTTAGGGTGCTTGTTTTACTTTGATTCTAAATTATAAGGCGGTTGACCTTGAAATACTAAAAATTTTCGCCTATGGTGTATTTTTTAACACCTCTTGTAGCCTCCTCAAACCAAAACCTCACGAGCCGCCACTGATATATATATATATATATATATATATATATATATATATATATATATATATATATATATATATATATATATATATATATTTGTATCTAGAGTATTTTGGTTACGAGCAGAACCACCAATATTTCGGTTCATTCAAAACTATGGGAAAGGGAGTGGCAGAAAGGTAGGTATGATAGCGAAAATGTTTCAAACCGCTGGCAAAATATGTGAAAATTGATTACGGCCATCAATATGTTTTAAATAAAATTTTCTACTCTACGGCTTTGTGGGAGTTACTGTTTAAATTTTTCTGCTAATTTATGCGCTCTTGCGGGTTGTTAGGCATTGTACATCTCTACAGCATCTTCAAAATCAGTAACTAAGCCGAAAATTATTTGTATATTAATTGAGTTGGTGTTTCCTTTTATTGTTTTAAATAAAACAATAAAATTGAATTCATACAAATCGTTGCAACGGAGATAATATTCAAGTATCGATTGATGTTCATTTCAAATCAACCTGAAATTAACAGTTTTTTAGAAGTTTTGTAGATTCTACAAATATACTGTTTTAAATAGAAACAGATTTATATTGAGAAAATATTCACTTCTCAACTTCATCATTTGGTCCGTGGACAAAACACCTGAGTTATACCATGATCACTTTTCCTCAGGATGTCAAACGTGACAAAAAAACACTATGTTTAGAAAAATATCAAGGTTGAAGGACGGTGAAATTTCTCATTAATAAATCAAAACAAAGTAAATCATGTTAATATATTAAAATTTGATATAGCTCATTCAATTTATATAAAAACTAAACGCAAATTTAGTGAAAATAAACAGAAAAAGTTTAATATTCTACGCGAACTCGAGAGTTAAATATCAACTTTATTACATTTTGTTAAATGATGTTATCGTCCCAAATTTCCACTCAGTGTCAAATTTACCACGACATTCAAATCACACGACGAACATCCGATGGCGTAAAATTTTAATAGACGAATAAATTTACATAAGTGAACTGTCCCCGAATTCTCTTTACAATATCAGACTATTTGAATTTACGATGACGTTTGTGATCAGGTATTCTGGAAGACCTTTAGAGGATATTTATGAGAAAATATTTACAACATCGAACGAATTTAAATGAGAGAATGTGGTGACGTCGCCGGCGTCACGAAATACGATTGTCCATTCATTCTTCAGGAAGCGGCCATGCATTATTAAGTATTTTTCTTGGAGACACACGGCATTGTAATGTTATGTTTTGTCGATAATGGATGCGTGGCCAAGTTTTTGGGTTTCCTGTCAGACGTATAAGCAGCTGAATGAATCACAGTGGATCAGTTAATTCCAACTGAAATTATATTGTTCTTCGAAAAAAACAACAACTACATTCATGCTCGAAAACTACAAAATTATTAATAATTAAACCTTAATTATCGGAAACAAATTTTCAAACCGAAGTCAATACAATTAAATTATTAGCCACCAATAACGGTTACAATGAAAGTCTTATCGATAAGCTCATTGGGAAAAAACGAATAAAGTATCTGTTGCATTCAATATACCCCACGCAAACTATTAATGAAGAACAAAAATACTTCCCAATAAATTATGTGCCGAATTTGAGTAGCAAAATTTGTAACAGACGAAAAATAACTTTAAAACAATTTTTACAAATAAAAGAATCTTGAAGTTATTCTTGGTCAATAATAATGAAAAATCTAACTTCGGAGAAAACAGTGGTATTTACAAAATATTTCGCGAGGAATGTCCTGCTTTCTATATTGGACAAACAGGAAGGAATATAAACATATTTGTGTTGAAGAACATAAAAAGTGAATTTTACAAAATAAAAATACCACTGGCTTCTCTGAACAGTGTATAAAATTTAATCATTTCCTGGATTTCAACAAAACCCAATTGTTACATTCAGGTAACAAAGGAAGGCGACTTGACCTTCTTGAAATTCTCGAAATAAGTTCCGCCTATAATAGTTAATTACCCCTTGTAAACGAACAAATTGATTTTCAGGTATCACCAGTGCTTTTCTCTGTTTCATAAAATAAGATGTATTACTCTCCTGTAGTCAGTCTTGATAATGAGTTCATAACTCGAAACATGTCGACTATTCGTTACTGCTAAATACAGTATCTAAATATTTTTATATAGTGAAACTTAAGCCAAGTGTGTTTTATTTTGAAGTTTTTACTTTTTTCTTTAACAATTGGTTCACTTTTAGAAGAATTTTTTCGCAAGTTACACTAGAGGAACTAGGCTAATAGAAACTAGGCATAATAATGAAGAAATGTAATGTAAGCGTAACACTGATAATTCGTGTATACGTATTGATATGTCTTTTAAAAACGGGGGCGGCTTGTTTAATTTTAGATAAAGATAAAATCAATATGTGCAATGAAAACTATGTGGTATTTCTTCTTTCAAGTATATAATTATTCTTGGGAGTTTTTTATTGAAGTTAATTTCGTTTGTTTAAAATAGACTACACATAATTATGAATTGGAGATTTTTTATAAGCTATACAAATAATCTCCATAGTTATACATCGGATAGTTGTGATAGCAGATACTCATTGTTCCCAATATATGTTTTCATGTTCGTATTGTTATTAGAAAATCTGTTACATTCATATCGCCGTAATAAGAATATTGTTTTTTTTCTACCAAATTATGAAAAAACTTGGCTCTCTTGGAAAGATCATAGTTTCAAATAGTATCAATTTGGTCTCGAAGTAATACATAAATTCCAATATCAATAAATTTAATTTTTTTTCCATTCAATCACTCTCAACCACTGTAAAGTTATTTTTTGTATCTGCTTTTCAATATATACGGGGTATCCACTGATTACGTGAGAGAATTTTGGCGATTTTTCGAACCTCCCTCCCCCTTAGTGCGATGTGAGATATTGCTCGACCTCCTCCCCCCTCCCAGAATCTTACGTGAGATTTTTTAAAATGCGTATTAGTTATGTGAATGAGTTGATCTGTGCTGGTTTCCTTTAGATTTATACAAGAAAATAATTTTTTCTATTTAATACTAGTTAAGTCTAGTATTTGAGATTTTTAATGACATATAATCACAATGAGATTCAACAATAAAATTCTTAAATAGGAAGTACAAAAATTTGTAAAAGAATATTGAGTCTAATTCAATCCATGGCGACTCATGTATGATCTCAAGAGTGACTACTGGAACCAACATGTCCATGTAATTTTCAGTAAAATTACTGCTACTTCAACCTCGCTCTGACTTAACCATTCTAACCCATTATCGCTTAAGGCTCGTTTTCATTTTAGAGTTAGCGGTAGAGTAAGCTGGGCAAGTACTAACTATCCTTTCAGCTGTACTAATGAAAACGTAATCAGTCGAGTAGAGTTCTAGATCTTGGTAGAGTGGAGTAAGATTGCACGGTGGAAAAGTAACTCGCCCACTCGCCTTCTCCAGCACCGCGTTCTAGTCTATTCTACCGCTACTTTACCAGTGAAAACAGGTTTGATCTAGTCGAGCGTGTTTACTGTACGATATCACGTCAGCGGACGTACTCACTGAGACTTTCATAAATGGCATCACATACTTCAGGAACAAAATTGGAAATTGCCATTTTGGACACTCTGAACATATCATCAGACTTCTATAATTATTTCCTGTAGCTAACAAATTCAAAGTTACTTATAGTTTTATTAGCGGTGTTATTGCATCTCTCATTTGCGTGTCACATTTTTGAATTTTTGGAGTGACCATCTCAAGTAGAGCCTCCGACTTTTCCGGACTCATTCTTGAACACAATTTATACTCTTGTGTGTCCTCTTCAGCTACTTCTCTCAAAAGAAGTGCAGACGCTCTATGGGATGCCTTCTTCTGACTCAATTTCTCGTCCATATTTTCTTTATTTTATGTTCTTCCTACTCAATAGCGACGGTCACTTCCCTCAGTGAAATGTCAGAAATATTTATCAAACACTTCCTCACAGCACGACGACGACGGCTGATTTTCATTGTTGCGTTTTCAATTTTGAACTGTACTCTACTCTACCACTCTACCATTATTTTCAATTTGCGTGTGAATGGCTACTCGCTCTAAATCCGGTCAAGCAGAGTAGCCATGCTGACAAGCATGCTAGTTACTCTACCGCTAACTCTACTAATGAAAACGAGCCTTTAAGGCTCGTTTTCATTTTAGAGTTAGCGGTAGAGTAAGCTGGGCAAGTACTAACTATCCTTTCAGCTCTACTAATGAAAACGTAATCAGTCGAGTAGAGTACTAGATCTTGGTAGAGTAGAGTAAGATTGCACGGTGGAAAAGTAACTCGCCCACTCGCCTTCTCCAGCACCGCGTTCTATTCTACTCTACCGCTACTTTACCAGTGAAAACAGGTTTGGTCTAGTCGAGCGTGTTTACTGTACGATATCACGTCAGCGGATGTAGATACTCACTGAGACTTTCATAAATGGCATCACATACTTCAGGAACAAAATTGGAAAATGCCACTCTGAACAAATGCATCAGACTTCTATAATTATTTCCTGTAGCTAACAGGCTAATTTTCCCATGTGTCATCAGTATATAATATTGCGGTATCATCCGTAAAGTTTAGTAAATTACCAGCAAACCGTGTGGTTAATATGTTATTAAGATATATTGTAAACAATACTGGGGCAAACCATAGTTAACAATTTTTTCATCACTAAGGATATTATTTATTCTGACTATTTGCTTGGGGTTAGATAAGTAATCTGCAAGAAGTTCATTTGGCACCCCTCGTATTCCCGCATCCTCCAAGGCCCCCAACAATTGCATACGATCTACAGTGTCAAAAGCCTTCGCAAGATTCAAGAACACGCATAGCACAGCTTTACTCATCTCTAGATATTTAGTAATACTATCAACCAATTACCTGATAGCATCCACCGTGGATAAACCCTCTCTAAATCCGTATTGTCTATCAGACAGGACGTTATTTCAATTGAGGAATTTTATAAGTTTACTCTTTAAGATATTTTCAAATATTTTAGCCAAATTAGTTATAAGTGAGATTGAGTTGATTTTCCCTTCTTGTATATAGGAGTAATCATAGCCTTTTTAAAATCTCGTGGAACTCTATTTGAAACAAAGATTCTATATACTATATCAGTTAACAGTAATACTATCAAATCAGCTGTTTTCTTAAGCAATTCCGATTTTAAACCGTCAAAACCCGGATCTTTTAATGATTTTATTGCAATTATCAGTTCCTGTTCGTTTGTAGGCGCAAGGAAGAAAGAGTGTTTCAGTAATCCGGCACTGCAGTACTTCGGCCAATAACCTGCCACCCTCCACTAGTATATTCCTCACCTCTCCCTATGAAACGGATCAAAGGTAACGTATTTAATTCCTCCCTGAAATATGTGTCAGGGAGGCGGGCATTTTAAATTATGGGGAAGAACTCCTTCAGCCAGATCAGAGGATGCTTGTATGTACAAGTGCTTAAGAATGGGCGAGACAGGATATTTATGGAAGATTGGAAGTGTAAGTAGAATTCAGAGGATAATACGGTCCCTCTTTCACCTTGAAAGTATTCAAGCAGTGACTTATTTAACGCCATGAGGAAACCTCTGACAAAAACTCATGGCTGACCAGTCAACCCCGGGGTTCGTAACCGGGACCTCCCAAATACTAGCCAGCGTAAATAAGTACTTTGCGAACTAGCTTGGTCTCCCTATGCATGCTTTATTTATACCTGCTCCCGGCCACCCAAATATACAAGAACTTAGATCAAGTGATGGTAATATTCATACCATGTTCCTACCAAAAACCTGCACACCTTTACTCCAGCCGATAGATCGAAATATCATTCAAAATGTGAATCAACTGCTCCTATAAAAATTAGTTGACACATCATATATTCTCTCAGGCTTTCACATAGAGCAATGTCTCAAAGAATGGAACTTGAAGGAAGTTATACTCTCCCTTGCTCTCGCATGGAGCTATGTTTCATCTGAGTTGATACAATCATCGTGGAAAAAACTATGGCCTACAATAAATGCTGCATCACAGAAAACACACGAATGAGATTAAAAATTTGATCTTCCTATTGCCGATTAATTGCAAAGACTATCAGAAAGAAGACTTGTAGAAGGAGATTGAAATTCTTGATTTGAAGGGATCGAAGAAAAGTAGAAAATGATGACAGTTGTAGAAATACCAAACACAGGTTTCAATGGTTTCAATACATGTATAACATCGGATGAAGAAAACGGTTCACCGGCGAAGGAAATACAATTCTTCGCAACCTCCGTGAAAAAGCTTTCAAACAAGGTCTACAAGTTTCAATGAAGCAGACCTCGATTAAAGAATCTTTTAAGAAATATAATTTTATTTATAATGATTTATTTCCATGCAGTCCAATAATCTAAGCATTCCAATAATTCAGCACCCGCTTATATAGATCCAAGCTTTCGCTAATATTAATCAAGTTTTTCAGGAATCTGAAAACATAGATCTGAAATATTAGTATCATCAAAACTACATACACTGACAGCAACATACGAAAATTACTTAAACTGTAAAATATAGTATATACATACATATATATATATATATATATATATATATATATATATATATATATATATATATATATATATATATATATATATATATATATATATATATATATATTATTCATTCGAATTACATAACACACAAACTATCAAAAACTTATATCAAACCAAACAATTCATCAAATCTAATCCACAACTAACAATAACTAAATCAGAAAAAGGAAACAAAACAGTTATACTAGAAACTAATACATACAAACAAAAAATTACTGCAATGCTTAGTGATTCATCTACATATAAACAAATTAAAAAAGATTTAACTAAGACTCTGCAAAATGAAAGTAATAAATTGTTTAAAACATGGCAACAAAAAAATTTAATTTCTCCACAAACATCAAAAGAATTAATTCGACACAACAGCTTTTCACCTAAATTTTATGGTCTGCCTAAAATACATAAAGAAAACATACCATTAAGACCTATTGTCTCTTATATTCAATCACCCCTATATAATCTTTCTAAATTTCTTTCTTCAATATTAAAAAATATAGTAAATCAAAATCCGTATTATATCAAAAATTCTCCCGATCTAGTAGACCATCTTAAAACTTTGAAAATACCTAACAATTACAAATTTTTCTCATTAGATGTTGTTTCTCTTTATACCAATATTCCAAATTCTTTGGTTCCAATAATAGATACTGTCCAATACAACAAGCTTGCGCGAGATTTTACTTTAATTAATGACAAATTGAATATCATCAAAAATTATACAAATATTCCTAAAACCGATTTTCTAGAAGCAATTCAATTTGCACTTGGTACAAACTATTTTCAATATGAAAATAACTTGTACCAACAAATTTCCAGTGTTATGGCTCAATTAGTTTTAGAATATTTAGAAGAAAATGTATTGAATAATTCGAATGAACGAATTATAACTTTCAAAAGGTATGTTAATGATTGCCTTATAATAACATCAGAAGAATTTATTTATGATATTCTCAAACAATTCAACGACTTTAATAGAAAATTACAATTTACTCTAGAAAAAGAAATGAACAATACATTAAATTTTCTTGATATTACTCTCATACACAAAAACAATGAAATTGTCACAAAATGGCATAGAAAAGAAATTTTTTCACAAAGAACATTGAACTACAACAGTACACATCATTCATCACAAAAAAAGAGTTTAATAATCGGATATATAGACAAAGCCCTTAAACTTACTTCACCTACACACAGACATGAAACATTACAAGATGTCCATAAATTACTCATGAAAAACGATTACCCAATAAAACTTATACAGAAAATCAGTAAAAATAGAATTCATAAACTTTACAACACATTAGAAACACCAAAAAAAGAAAATATTAACAAAAAATATATTCCTCTCCCATATATTCCTGATTTAAGTAATAAAATTTGACAAATTTTAAATCCACACGATATTAAAGTAGCCCACACCGCACAAAATCAAATAAAACAAATATATTCTAAATTAAAAAGTAAAACACCTCTTCTGCAAAAATCTCATCTTGTTTATAGTATACCCTGTAATAATTGTAATAAATCATATATAGGACAAACTTTTCAGAATTTAGAAGAAAGACTAAAAGCGCACAAACATACCAGAACACAAACCACAGCACTAATAAAACATAAAAACAATGAGAATCATACTTTCAACTTTAATAGCACGAAAATTTTAGAAATAGAAAAAGATCAAAAACGCAGAGAAATTTTAGAAATGTTACATATTCAAAAAAATTTAAATAAAGTCGTAAATGATAGAACAGACATCAAACATTTGAGTTCAATATACGCAGATTTAATTCAAACAAACAAACTCTAACCATAACAACTCATCTTCTTAGACAAAATCTAAACATCTAGAATTTTCAATTTTTCTAAAAAGAAAGTATAGTTTAGAACATGTGATCTCCAAAATTACAAGTAATGTCTTTTTAAAGACAACAATCAAATATTTCAAACCTATTTTGTACATTACGTGGGTGAAGGTTTCTGTGGTTCCCTTCCCATCTAATATCAACGGATCTGTCTGTTGATATTGGACTAAATAGCACGTAATTAATAACTGAAGACGGCCACAGCCGCAATGAGAAATTTTTGAAAACAAGATAAATAGTACCCAATTCTTTGACTTTTCAAAATCAAAATAATTTGAACCTATTTCGAACATTACGTGGGTAAAGGTTTCTGTGGTTTCCCTTACTATCTAATAATAACAGATTTGACTGTTAATATTGGACTGAATAGCACGTAATAAATAACAAAGAACGGTCACAGCCGAAAAAAATTTTAGTGAGACATAGTTGTCTTTCTATTCAAATTTTTTCAAATCAATAAATGTCAAAGAAATTTCAATTTTTTCATAAGTTTTGATAAAGCCACGAATGTCGTGGCGAAACGTCAACTTTTTAATGAAATCGAGTTTTTTGAGATTCAACAAGCCAGTTATTGCTAATAATTATCAAAAGATTAGGTATATATATATATATATATATATATATATATACATATATATATATATATATATATATATATATATATATATATATATATATATATATATATATATATATATATATATATATATATATATATATATATATATATATATATATATATATATATATATATATATATATATATATATATATATATATATCAGGGGCGGCTATTCGAAGGCGACTAAGGAGGCTAAGCCTCCTCCTCAATATATTCCGTGTATCACTAATATATTATATTCAATAGTCAGCATTCAGCATATTCATATTAATCAAAATCATATTATTTTATGCACCTACCTTCCTTTCAACCTACATTATATAATATAATTTATTAATTACGATAGAAGGTATTTACATTTACTGCATTTCATTCATTTCAAGATTTGTGACAACGCTGCTGAGGCTTAAAAACGTTTATTATGCCTGCCACAGAAAAGCAAACAACGGTGCGAATACTGCGAATGAATACTTCATTGCAATAGAAAAGGAAAACACATGTAAATGGCAACACCGATTGCACCTTAGTCTCACACAATGTCGACCAATCACAACTATAGGCTTTCGGGTAAAATCGAGTGAATTCGTTGGACATGGACCGTTGTGACTTGTCGTGGACGAAAATAGTTTGTTTTGGTTTTAATTTGGCGTATTGTTTTTAAAATGAGTTAAGTTATTTTTAAAAATTTCAGTGGTGACTTAGTGGAATATTTGTTATCCCATAACTTTAGTGCACTAAGTTAAAATGATAAAGTTTTAATAAAAACACTGCGACCTACCCCGGAATTAAACAATTTGGTGCAGCGTATCAGAATCGCGGTTTTAATATCAGAAATTATGAGAGACATTCTTGGCTTACCGGATCACAGGTAAAAAAATTAATTATTTTGTTGGCAGTGTTTACTTTTTACGATGCAGGAATTATGGTAATTATCGATAATACAAAAGACTGTCCCGATTTTCTTGAAATTTCGGATTATAGCTTATTTTTGCCTGCAAAAGCCGAATATGAAGATTTTGTCGCTGGGTCATCTTTTTTTTTCAAAAACTTGAGCTGACCTGACTTTTTCTAACCTTACTAACCTAACCTCCGAGTTCATAAAAGTATAAAATTCATGAAATAGATGAATTTTATTATCAAAAAGACAATGTTTTTATTATAACTATAAAAAAATAGATGTCTATACCAAAGAATTTATTTAAATTTTTTTGTTTAGGTCTAAATGTATATTTTATTATTTTATTTTGTTGTTATTTTGTTAGGTTTTGTTTGACTTTTATGACAAGAGTTTTATTTTAATCTATTTTTGGGAGGGGCCTATTTTATTTCTGGCAAGAAAAAAGTCTCACCTCCCCGTTGGTTCTTGCTGGGCAACAATTGATTAATTCCTCGAATAGGTACCTATTTAATATTTAAGGGTGCTTGTTTTACTTTGATTTTCTTTAAATTATAAGGCGGTTGACCTTGAAATCCTAAAAATTTTCGCCTATGGTGTATTTTTTAACACCTCTTGTAGCCTCCTTAAACCAACACCTAATTTTCTATATATATATATATATATATATATATATATATATATATATATATATATATATATATATATATATATATATATATATATATATATATATATATACAGGGTTATATATAACTGATGAAATAAAATTTCGGATTTTATTTCTAATAGGAATTTCACTTGATGATTGTTCTGTTTTAGATACTGTAATCTCAAAATTCGCTTATTTTTTCTCATTTTTGCATATTGAAATTTTTTTATTGATTTCCTGATATGATATAAGTATGAAGCTATGTTTAAGAATTTTGATTAAGTATTTTTGGTGGAAAATATGTTTCCCATTAGTACTTAATATGATTCGTTGTATAGGCCCAGTTTCTCTAATATATTTACTTGATTTTGATATTTTTGGTAATATAAGTTTTATACCATGTTTATGAATGTGGAGAAGGTATATTCACAGTATAATTATTTCATATCCTTAAAAACAACAGGAATTTTAATAGGTTATACAAGCAAAATAGATTTGAGAACGATTAAATATGTATATATATATATATATATATATATATATATATATATATATATATATATATTGTTTTTCAGAATTTCCTAAGGCAATATTATTGTTATGAAATATACTGGAAAGAGGGCTACAAAACATCGCATATATTAAATAAACGAAGTACGTAAATCTGAAGAGTAGTCAGGTTGAGACTTCAGAGTTGACAGGAAGCAGTAAGATTGGTGGAGTAGGCAAGTTGAGACCACGCCATCGTATTGTTTCCCATTCCTCTTAATTCGATTCGTGGAGTAGGCAGATTGAGGCCACCGATCTGAGTTATCCCATTCTCCTTCACAAAAAATTTTCTAATATTTTACGAAGATTTATCCTGAGAACCAAGTTATATATATGTATATATATATATATATATATATATATATATATATATATATATATATATATATATATATATATATATATATATATATATATATATATATATATATATATATATATATAAATAAATAAGGGAATAACAACCAAATATCATTTAAGGTAGAAACTACTTCGAAGAATTTGCAGGCATAATCACGATGTTGCATTGAACCAAAGTATATTCAAAGTATTATTTTTCAAATTGTGATACTTGCAAAACTGTTATATACTTATATTGAAATCCTCGATTTCAATCACGATTTATCTACATATATTTTCAAGAATTTCCTCGAAAAAAATAATAGTTAAATTACTCTCTAAATTCGCTTGGCAATTAATGACGGTGAAAGTGTTATATTCGAACATTTTTCTTGCAGCAAAATATATCTTCAGGTTGATAGACGCATATTAAAGTGTAGTTTTATTAGGTAGGTACGTAATAATAAAAATTATATTAGTTTAAAATATAAGTGAATATTTAGGCAATATTTGTAAGTCATTTTCAATTAGAAAAAAAATAAAAACATTTATGATTTTCAGATATATACAATAAACTTTATTATATGTTTGAGAAATAAAACTCTGAGTTCAACGATTTTCACATATAATAAAACAACAACAGTTTCAGAACACGTTTTGCTGATACTACAGCTTCTTCAGGTGCGAATTTCAAACTTCGAACAAACAGTTGAAATTCGCACCTGAAGAAGCTGTAGTGTCAGCGAAACGCGTTGTGCAACTGTTGTTGTTTCATTATATGTGAAAATTATTAAACTCAGAATTTCATTCCTCAAACAAGTTAACAATTGATTTTCATACAGTAACAGCCTCATCAATTAAAAATAAATAAATTTTATTCCACCTAATACCCTACGTCTTTTGAATTTTTCCGCCATTAATGACCTGTCTGGAAGTTCCAAGAATGCTTATCCTTAACTTCTCAATCCCTTCAAGTACCTACTAGTTTATTAAACAAAATACTTTTTTTATGGAATTTCAGTATCAGTTAATAACCGATTAAATCGGTTAATTTAATTAACCGAATTAATTATTAATTCGGTAATTAATAATTACCGAAATGCCCAGGTCATCAAATTTATTTTGAATATCTTAATAACAAATGTTCATTTATTTTACAGTCAATTAAAATAGTTTAATCTTCATGATTTTTATTCTTATTTTCCCCGAAAATAATAAACAATACAGCGTATTTAAAGTCAACAGTTAGGTGCGAATCTATTTTTTTATACGTGTTAGAACTCCTGGACCATAATTTTCCAAATTTTTTGATGCCTGATAGACTTGCAATATCACTCAAAGAACCTCTTTCGTATTCTTTTAACTGAAGAATATTTCCAATAGTCCATGGGATTGACTGTTGATTTATTTCAAAGCCTCTGTTTTGTTTTTTCAATTGAAGGAGATACTGACATATCCTTGCCTATGTTGTATTGTTACTTGTTAGTCTTTTTTTAGCTAGCCATAGCAGACTAAAAGCTTCGTGGCAAAAAGTTAACGGTTATCGCACTCAATTTTTATCAAATTATATGGAAGTGGCGTTTTTTTGATTTCAACTAACAATATCCAAGTAACAAAGACTATACTCTGTTCAATAGACATAAACGCTATAGTGTGTAACATATATATATATATATATATATATATATATATATATATATATATATATATCTATATATATATATATATATTTTTTTTTTTTTTTTTTTCGCGGTATAGATTGGTAGAAACTTTGCTACATATATATATATATATATATATATATATATATATATATATATATATATATATATATTAAATTTGCACACACAAATGATAAATCTTCGAATATACAGTTACAAATTCTTATACATTCATTATTTAGCAACCGTCATATAAAAAAATCTTCAATGAGTTGACGGTCTACAGTTCTACAGTGTAGGATTATAAATAATATAATTTTACAACGACGTTGGCCGACGTATAAATTGAAATATCCATAAAAATTTGGTGGACAGGCCACAAAACAACACAAAAATAAAAAAATATATATTTTATTGTAATTTAGGCTGAAATCCGTATTTCCAAATAATTTTTCGGAAGCTTTGAATTAATTTTCATTCCAGTAGCATAAATAATCAAATAAAGAAATTATTTATTTATTTATTCATAAACGGGCAAACCCCTCTTTACAATAGACAGACAATATATAATATGAGAAACAATAAAAAATATTATAAGATACAATATATACCACAAGGTATCACAGAGTAGCCACTCAGTCAAGAGATTTTTTTAAAAGTACACAACTCACACTAGTTTCACTTACACCATTCGAATTATCTAGATTACCCAGTCTCAAAATACATGATATGCTGCTATTGTAGCCATAATGAAAAGGAATGCTGAAAAGTTCACAATTTCGTCTTGGTATTCTATGGAACCTAAAACTGATTTGTGCCAACAATTCTGGAAATGATATTATGCCATTAATTTATTTATACAATAAAATTGAATCAGATCGATTACGGCTAGTTTCTAAGGTATTAAGCAAAATA
>JARQZK010003716.1:37500-132500 GCA_030704885.1 Cynegetis impunctata
CGGCCAACGTCCTTAGAAAATTATATTATTTATAATCCTACACTGTATACCGTCAACTCATTGAAGATTTTTTTATATGACGGTTGCTAAATAATGAATATGTATAAGAATTTATAACTACATATTCGAAGATTTATCTGTTGTGTGTGCAAATTTAATATATATATATATATATATATATATTTATATATATATATATATATATATATATATATATATATATATATACATATATATATATATATATATATATATATATTATATATATATATATATATAATATATATATATATATATATATATATATATATATATACATATATATATATATATATATATATATATATATATATATATATATATATATATGTTACACACTATAGCGTTTATGTCTATTGATCAGAGTATAGTCTTTGTTACTTGGATATTGTTAGCTGAAATCAAAAAACCGCTACTCCCATATAATTCGATAAAAATTGAGTGCGAAAACCGTTAACTTTTTGCCACGAAGCTTTTAGTCTGCTATGGCTAGCTAAAAAAAGACTAACAAGTGACAATACAACATAGGCAAGGATATGTCAGTATCTCATTCAATTGAAAAAACAAAACAGAGGCTTTGAAATAAATCAACAGTCAATCCCATGGACTATTGGAAATATTCTTCAGTTAAAAGAATACGAAAGAGGTTCTTTAAGTGATATTGCAAGTCTATCAGGCATCAAAAAATTTGGAAAATTGTGGTCCAGGAGTTCTAACACGTATAAAAAAATAGATTCGCACCTAACTGTTGACTTTAAATACGCTGAATTGTCTATTATTTTCGGGGAAAATAAGAATAAAAATCATGAAGATTAAACTATTTTGATTGACTGTAAAATAAATGAACATTTGTTATTAAGAAATTCAAAATAAATTTGATGACATGGTCAAGCACGTTTAGCCTCGACCTGGGCATTTCGGTAACTGATTAACTGATACTGAAATTCCATAAAAAAGTATTTTGTTTAATAAACTAGTAGGTACTTGAAGGGATTGAGAAGTTAAGGATAAGCATTCTTGGAACTTCCAGACAGATCATTAATGGAGGAAAAATTCAAAAGACGTGAGTTATCGAGGTATTAGGTGGAATAATAATTATTTTTTTTTAATTCATGAGGCCGTTACTGTATGAAAATCAATTGTTAACTTGTTTGAGGAATGAAACTCTGAGTTTAATAATTTTCACATATAATGAAACAACAACAGTTGCACAACGCGTTTCGCTGACACTACAGCTTCTTCAGGTGCGAATTTTACCTGTTTGTTCAAAGTTTGAAATTTGCACCTGGAGAAGCTGTATTGTCAGCAAAACGTGTTCTGAAACTGTTGTTGTTTTATTATTTGTGAAAATCGTTAAACTCAGAGTTTAATTTCTCAAACATATTATAAAGTTTATTGTATATATCTGAAAATCATAAATGTTTTTATTTCTTTTCTAATTGAAAATGACTTACAAATATTGCCTAAATATTCACTTATATTTTAAACTAATATAATTTTCATTATTACGTACCTACCTAATAAAACTACACTTTAATATGCGCCTATCAACCTGAAGATATATTTTGCTGCATGAAAAATGTTCGAATATAACACTTTCACCGTCATTAATTGCCAAGCGAATTTAGAGAGTAATTTAACTATTATTTTTTTCGAGGAAATTCTTGAAAATATATGTAGATAAATCGTTCTCGAAAATCAAGGATTCGAATATAAGAATATAACAGTTTTGCAAGTATCACAATTTGAAAAATAATACTTTGAATATACTTTGGTACAATGCAACATCGTGATTATGCCTTCAAAGTCTTCGAAGTAGTTTCTACCTTAAATGATATTTGGTTGTTATTCCATTATATATATATATATATATATATATATATATATATATATATATATATATATATATATATATATATATATATATAACTTGGTTCTCTTCGTAAAATATTAGAAAATATTTTTTTGTGAAGACCTTTCCAGGAGAATGGGATAACTCAGATAGGTGGCCTCAATCTGCCTACTCCACGAATCGAATTAAGAGGAATGAGAAACAATACGATGGCGTAGTCTCAACCTGCCTACTCCACCAATCCTACTGCTTCCTGTCAACTCTGGAGTCTCATCCTGACTACTCTTCAGAGTAATGTGTTGATGTTCTACAAGATATTGCCAATGTCAGTTAATGTACTCAGCAGAAAATTATCATCAAGAAATTCGTTATTTATTTGGTTGCTATTTGGAGAGAGTGTGGCCCTGAAGAGTGTATATTTCCATAAGTATAACTTTTATGCGTCCTTATTGTTGTATTCAGTAGTTAAGAAAAAAATAATTTTTCAATATGTTTCAGTTTTACATACTAACTATTTGCGTTTGGATTGACGCTGGTACGAAACAAATGTACCCCAAAAATATCATAGAAAGTTACCTATTCAATACAAGTGAAAACTGAGAGCAAAAAACGTCCTTAGAGTTGATACTAATGGAATTCGCTATACTCGCAACCAATAGTAAAATAATAAATAATTCCATGCTATTAGTTATCTACTGAATGCAATAAGCGATTTTAAGAAAATTCACAAGTACAGTAATAACATTTAAACCATCAGCAATCGGATATTAACTTGTATGTCTGTATTGATTAGAAATTACCTCCCATATCATCGTTTTTCGTTTAGACGTCCGTCCGATATATATATATATATATATATATATATATATATATATATATATATATATATATATATATATATATATATATATAAATATATGTATATGTATATGTATATGTATATGTGTATGTGTATGTGTATGTGTATGTGTATGTGTATGTGTATGTGTATGTGTATGTGTATGTGTATGTGTATGTGTATGTGTATGTGTATGTGTATGTGTATGTGTATGTGTATGTGTATGTGTATGTGTATGTGTATGTGTATGTGTATGTGTATGTGTATGTGTATGTGTATGTGTATGTGTATGTATATGTGTTTGTGTATGTGTATGAGTATGTGTATGTGGATGTGTATGTGTATGTGTATGTGTATGAGTAGGTGTATGTGTATGTGTATGTGTATGTGTATGTGAATGTGTCTGTGTATGTGTTTGTATATGGATATGTGTAGCTGTATGTTGATGTGTATGTATGTGTATGTGTATGTGTATGTGTATATGTATGTATGTGTATGTGTATGTGTATGTGTATGTGTATGTGTATGTGTATGTGTATGTGTATGTGTATGTGTATGTGTATGTGTATGTGTATGTGTATGTGTATGTGCATGTGTATGTGTATGTGTATGTGTATGTGTATGTGTATGTGTATGTGTATGTGTATGTGTATGTGTATGTGTATGTGTATGTGTATGTGTATGTGTATGTGTATGTGTATGTGTATGTGTATGTGTATGTGTATGTGTATGTGTATGTGTATGTGTATGTGTATGTGTATGTGTATGTGTATGTGTATGTGTATGTGTATGTGTATGTGTATGTGTATGTGTATGTGTATGTGTATGTGTATGTGTATGTGTATGTGTATGTGTATGTGTATGTGTATGTGTATGTGTATGTGTATGTGTATGTGTATGTGTATGTGTATGTGTATGTGTATGTGTATGTGTATGTATATGTATATGTATATGTATATGTATATGTATATGTATATGTATATGTATATGTATATGTATATGTATATGTATATGTATATGTATATGTATATGTATATGTATATGTATATGTATATGTATATGTATATGTATATGTATATGTATATGTATATGTATATGTATATGTATATGTATATGTATATGTATATGTATATGTATATGTATATGTATATGTATATGTATATGTATATGTATATGTATATGTATATGTATATGTATATGTATATGTATATGTATATGTATATGTATATGTATATGTATATGTATATGTATATGTATATGTATATGTATATGTATATGTATATGTATATGTATATGTATATGTATATGTATATGTATATGTATATGTATATGTATATGTATATGTATATGTATATGTATATGTATATGTATATGTATATGTATATGTATATGTATATGTATATGTATATGTATATGTATATGTATATGTATATGTATATGTATAATGTATATGTATATGTATATGTATATGTATATGTATATGTATATGTATATGTATATGTATATGTATATGTATATGTATATGTATATGTATATGTATATGTATATGTATATGTATATGTATATGTATATGTATATGTATATGTATATGTATATGTATATGTATATGTATATGTATATGTATATGTATATGTATATGTATATGTATATGTATATGTATATGTATATGTATATGTATATGTATATGTATATGTATATGTATATGTATATGTATATGTATATGTATATGTATATGTATATGTATATGTATATGTATATGTATATGTATATGTATATGTATATGTATATGTATATGTATATGTATATGTATATGTATATTTATATGTATATGTATATGTATATATAATATATGTGTGTAGGTGTGTGTGAAATATTTCGAAAAAGACGTTACTAACAATTTGGCGAAAATAGATCCAAAATGAATATATTATTGTCATAACGTTGAACTCTGATCAAATTGACAGCTGTGTCGGAGATATATCTTTTTGAGCTATGAAAGAGGCGAGTGAAATTTTAACAAGCTTCTCAAGCTTAGATCTTTAAATATTGGCCCAGTGTAAGTCGATTCTGACCACACCTAAAATCTTAATAAGAAGGCAACAATGTTATTAAAGTGGGACGCGACCGTTGTTATGTTAGTGAAAGAAACCATTAACATAAAGTTATAACAGGCTCCTTTCTATCAAATCACATCACTCATGTATTTATATGTAAATTTGACGGGAGAGGGTTTACGGATGAGCCAAAGGGGCCTTTTGAACGCGCAAAAATTATATTCTTCAAGCCATTCGGGATAATAATCCCAATTTAGATTACATAATTTATGAGTCTGTAATAACATAGAATAAGTCGGAGAGACCATCTGTATACTTCCACAAAAACTATTTTATCTGGAGAACAAATCATGGAATTAATACTGGTCTAAAAATCGTAAAAGCGTGAAGGTATAATCTGGTCGAAATTGAATACATCGTAAAGCCATGGGCTTTGATCCGCCCCATCTCTCCCTGAACTAATGATCAATAGGTTTGAAAATCTCCGGCAATAATACAGAAAACCATTTCGAATATTGTAGGGCTGTTGGCGCACCGTTACAAATCTCTCGAGCGTAAATAAATTTCCAATTTTCAAAGAACTCCAATAGAAGTCGGAAATGGTGAACCCAACGATTTATTTGGATTTACGTTTCTTCGGAAGGTTGATTTCATAGACTTTCTCTATTCCAGAAATATCTACCTACTTTTGAAACTTCAGGTACGAGATTAACAAATCTTATTCATATTTTAAGTAGAAAAGAAGTTTTTCGTTATAAATCATTTTGTGTATAGCTGCTCACTTTACTTGATTGTTGAAATCAACGAGTTCGACAAAAGGAAAAATCTCAACAATTATATCAAAATAAATAGTTGATGAAGTACGTTGTTACTATGTGATAATTTAACATATTGAACAAAAACAAAAGTTGAATTCACTATGTTAACACATAAATACTGTTCTTAACTCAATCTTCCCGATAATGGTCTAGTGACCGAAATTCCAATCGCAGTTTTATATTTTTCAAAGTATTTTTGTGATAATAAACGTATTAAATGGAAGTTCTGTTTTTATTCATAGCAATAATTAGTTAAAAATTTATTTATAGGTAAATTTATATATTTTGTAAATATGTCATTAATGATAATTGAAAATGTCTTATCTCAACAAAGCCATGTACGTAGATGTTTTGGCTTCATTCAAATAAACCATCTGAAATCCATATAATTCTGGTAATTCTGAATGACTGTTCAAGGGTTCAATACATTTTTCCTAAATCAAGTACCTAGTTACTCTATCCTTTCATATAATCCAATCTTCAATCAGTCAGATACTGTGACCTTTTAATTTATTCTAAACCCAACTGAGATCACATTTAAACTTCATTTGATATTTCCTCAAATCAATCAACTAGGTACCCAACCTAACCTTTTCATTTATTCTAACCTCAAACTGTAATTCTATGTAAAATTCAACTCACATCTTCTCAGTTAGTCAGGTACTTTAAACTTTTCATTTATTCTAACCTTAAATCTGGATTCTTTTTGTAACTCTCTATTCCTATTATTGTTTAGAAATTCCAATACTATCAAACACTTAGACTTTTTTCATTTTCTAATTGAACATCATGTTTGCAAAATAAGATTCATTTATGTATCTATATATATATAAATAAAATTGAGTTTAATAATGTCAAAACCACACTTTTGATTAACTTACTGATAATTTTTTCATATTGGAATGAAGTTCCTTATCGCACCATAATTATCATCACTGATTAAGTTCATAATTAGTTTATATTCTCATAATAATAACTAATAAAATGGTCATTTCCATTTACGAATTCTTCATTTATTAATTTTATGCATTTAGTTTCTCTCAAACGTTTTTTCTTTTAATTATTCTCAAATTTTAGTATTATATTTATTTGAGCTTGCTTTTTAATATATAATCTAAAGCGAAACCGGTATCCTACGACAACTGTCATCATTATATAATTTTATATAATAAATTCGACACTATTCGATTCGTTGTTTACTGAAAGTCAGTTCTCAATTTGAAAATTCTTTTGAGTAACGAAAATAATCTATCTATTCTTATACTGAAAATAAGGGATGATTATAAGTAATTTAAAAAAACTTATTTTTCAAAATTTTTAATTTTGTTTCATACAAAAAAGTAATTACATCAACATTTCTGATATAATAAAATTTATTTTGAATGAATTTTATTCAAAATTTACAATGAACTAGTGAAATTTGCAATAGTATACAATACTACTATAGATGCAGTTTTTCAAAATATTTTATTATTATACGTTTATTTGTTTTCAAATATGTGTTCCACGAGAACTCTAGAATACTATTACTAATTTGAATTGACATTATATTTTCATTTATCTCTAGTGAAATATGATTCCATAATAATATTTTATCAAATTGATATATAAATAGGAAAATGGTATAATTATATTTGAAATGAATAAAATATGAGATTTCCGTATATGAATTAATGTTCATTGTGTACGATTGAAATATTGTCGTTCAAAATATTCATAACAAACCCTAAATTCATAATTATATTGACCGATGCGGAAAGATTAACAAATAGTTGATTTTAGAAATTTGTTTATCATATAGATTATTACTCATATCCATAAATTATGTGCTAATTTGAATTCTTCTAATACCTATTCATATAGGTCAGAGTTCATAAAATACTGTCTCTTCATCATAATCAAATAATGATTTCCATCATTTAGCAATTTCGATTAACATATTTGAAATGTACCTCTATTTTCATAAAAAACTACTTTCCTGTGATTGATATTTGCATATTTTTCAATGCCATTTATTGACTCAAACAAATACAATTTTAGGTTTCCAACATTAATTGATAGTCAATTAATAATATTTTTAGAAGTTCGCATTGTTTCGATAAATATTGAACGTGTTTAAATCTGTCAAATCCATCATGCCATAACGGCAATCTTCAAAACCTCAATAATTCAATGAATTGCAGAAACAAACAGCTCTTTTGCTATTATTCATCCCATTCATAGGTAGTTGTATTTCTGCTCAAAATGGCAAAAGCATAAACTGTGTAAGAAGATAAGTCCTATCCGACAGAATTTGCAGAAACATATTTAATTATATGTATATCTATAGGATAGAGATAATGTGATAGGAGGTTTTGGAGAGAGTGTGGTGAATGACAACGGAAGGAGATTAATACAAACATGAATAAAATCAGCTAAAAGTTTTAAATGGATACTTCCAGCACAGAGACGTCCATGAATTCACATGGAGATAGGAAACAAGAAACCAAAAAACTATTATTGACTATATAATCACAAAACAAAAAAGCGAACTAAAGGTCAATGATAAAAAATTTAAAAGAGGTGCCTCATGTGGTAGTGACCATCATTTACTTAAGGCACAAATTGTATTTCCTATTAGAACAGTATACCAACAAAAAAAGGACGAATAAGAGAAAGTGACAGAAATAAGTTACAATATTGATAGTTTGGAACAGGATAGTATAAAAGCACTATACAAATCCAGACTAAACAATAAACTACAAAGAACATCTTTCGATACTATAGAGGAAGAGTATGAATACATAAAATCATGCATAAAAGCAGCAGCGAGAGAGGCATTAGGATACCAAGAAAAAGAAGGAAAACGTCAAAAACCATACTGGGGGGATGAGGAGATCGAATCTGAAATAGAGAACAAACGGAAACTACAACACCATGTTAAGTTCCAAATACCTAAATGATAAACTTGCATACAAACAAGTAAAAGCAAGTGTACGAAGAATTATCTATACAAAAAAAGAACGAAAAATGGGAGAGAACATGCTCTAGACTCAACACATACCTTTGTGAAAGAAAGAGCACAGAAAGTTGGAGAATACTAAGAAACATGCGACGGGAAAGGAACAAAGACATAATTGCCCCAATAACTGAGCAATCATGGAATCACTATTTTGAAAAACTATTGACAGAAATGAGTTCCAAATTACTGATAACACCAGTAAAACCACTCAAGGGTCTCCAGTAAGAATATCTGTATCAGGAGTTAAAAAATCAGTTAACGCACTAAAAAATGGAAGAGCGGCGGGACCAGGAAATATTCATGGAGAACTTATAAAGTATTGAACAGAAAAACTTACCCAGATGCTCACAAATCTATTCTACAAATGTAGAAATAAGTCAGAGGTACCAGAGGAATGGAAGTTGTCATATACATTAGTAATCCATAAGAAAGGGGATAAAAATAAATGCGACAACTATGGAGGAATATCCGTAACCAACACGATAAGCAGGATATAAGCAAAAATACTCAGAAACAAGATAGAAGATGAATACAGTGCAATGAAGGCTGAAGAGCACGCCGGATTCTGAGCAGGAAAATCCACCATTGACCACCTATTTGCGTTAACTGAAATCGTAGATAAGAAAACCGCATATAACCAGGAAGTTCATTTGCTATTTGTGGACCTTAAAAAAGCCTATTACTGCATTCCACTAGTAAAATTATGGGATGCTTCACAACATACTAACATAAATGCTGAATAATGATACACGGACACAAATAAAAATAGGAAATAACTTAACAACCTGGTTCACAGTTACAAAGGGACTCAGATAAGGGTGTTGTATATCGGCAACACTGCTCAAAGTCTATTTAGAAAACGCATTAACAAGATGAAAGAGAATATAAATATGTATATATATATATATAGATATATAAATATATATATATATATATATATATATATATATATATATATATATATATATATGTATATATATGTATATATATATATATATATATATATATATATATATATATATATATAAAAATATATATATATATATATATAAATAGATATATATATATATATATATATATATATATATATATATATATATATATATATATATATATATATATATATATATATAAATATGTATATATATATATATATAAAATGAAGTGAACTAGGACATTTATTTGAATCTAATCAAACAAACCTCCTAGCGGAGCTGGGAGCTACCTGTAAAAGGGATAAAATTGAAGCGTTTGTTACTTGCGGCGTGTGAATGTTGAATTACATCGAATTGATGTTTCAACTTTACTCTTGCTTAGCGAATATATTAACCACCTGCGGGTGTCAGGATGTACGAGTTCTCGTTGCCGAAATGTTTTCTTCTATCTGTAAGATGTGGTTCAGTTGTTTCCGACTGGTGGCGCTGTGTCATATTTATATGCCATATAGTCACTGGAAGGAAAATATAACGCCGTTAGAAATATTTGGTTGGTTATCACTTTCGATGGATGGATGATACTGATGAGCCCCAAATAAGGGCGAAACAGACTGTCTATCATTTCCATTGATTGTGATAAACAACTTTATGTTTCTAACATACACCATCCAAGGTATATGGAGGCATTTCGATGTTTCGTGAACTCGTATAACCAGCTCCGCTAGGAGGTTTGTTTGATTAGTTTCAAATAAATATCCTAGTTCACTTCATTTTATTGCCACGAACGTGTATCGATAACACGAAGAATTCTGTTTTCTATATATATATATATATATATATATATATATATATATATATATATATATATATATATATATATATATATAAGCTACAAATTTAATATCTTATTGATAAAGCATTGATATTTTTTCAGTCTCGTTTGTTTTTAAATAGTGATAAGATTTCGAGAACATTTGAATAATCTCCTAGTTTGTCTGCTGTCATTTAGTTCAGTGTTTGGTGAAAATAAGTGATATTTATAGATTTATAATATAATCAGAGATTAGATTTTTTGAATCTAAATAATGTAATCCTACTAGATAATCCTTTCCAAATTATAAAGTAGCTGGCATTAAAAACGTTTCGATTGGATTACTCTTCACTTGATTATTTGGCAGAATGAAGCAAATAATTTAAAGATACATACTACTCAGTGATATGAATAGTCATATTGTATATTACATTTAGTTTAGATTGATTGATGTCTCAAAACATACTGTATAAGACGTAGGTCGGGCCAGAGTAAAATAATGAAATTTCTTGGTTGACCTTGTCTCTGCAATACCTACTAACTCCATACATGATGTTGAGTAAATACTATGTCCACAAAGATTTCTTTTTAATTAACAGATTACAATAATTTGAAATTAGAAAAGTATATACAAATGTTTCATAAGGAAAAGTTGAGAACATTTTTAATCCATCATTTTGCAATAATTACCTACTAAAAACGCCTATATTTCACGATTTTTGGTCTGTGCTACTTAAAAGATTAAAAATTAAAATTCTCCATGGTTTACTATAATATTTGAATTTATTTCACAGCAAGTTAGTTATATATCACGAACAACTTGAGAATACAATAGTAAAAACTCAAATACTATTGGCATTTGTGTTAGTATTTGTTATAACAGCAGTTTCCTATCATCTAAAATCCACTATTTAAAACAATGGTTAATAATAACAATTTACACATTCATTAAAAAAAATAACGCATGACGCACGTTTCGGTGGAACTTCACCTTCTTCAGATGTTAAAGG
The DNA here is from genome assembly GCA_030704885.1 of Cynegetis impunctata. Classification (NCBI taxonomy): domain Eukaryota; kingdom Metazoa; phylum Arthropoda; class Insecta; order Coleoptera; family Coccinellidae; genus Cynegetis; species Cynegetis impunctata. The sequence goes on from JARQZK010003716.1 coordinate 48,859, forward strand.
CAAACAAACTATGTTTCTCTGTTATATCGAAAACAACAAAAAATATTTAACACTGTTTTAATATGTTTATTAATTTACACCTAGTATCGGCCCAATCAATCCTTAAATCCACTAATTCAAGAGAAAAATTTTTAAAGGAACAACAAGACTAAAATAAAAGGCATACATTAATGAAATATCCAAACAGAATACAGAATACAAAAGATTTCATAGAAAGAAAATATTAGAAATATCCTCATATTGATTACTAGGTATTTACTATAAATATTTCTTAACATAATGTTTGGAATTATATCAAAATTATCTCTGTATTTATGGAAATATATGAGAGTGATATGAAATAGTATTGCATACCACAAAATGTATTACTACATGATATACTTAGGTAATTTTATTGAAAGACGAATTTGATTTTTTCAGAATAATAATACAGTAAAAGACCAATCACTTTGTAAAACTACTTATCTTCCTTGAGTTTAACTACTAAGTAAGCATCAAATAAGAATAGAAGTGCAGGAAGCAGCTGATATTTCCAATAAAACTTAATCGTTTTCAATAAATTGAAACCTCTCAGCTTCATAACGAATGGCATAACTGTCTCCGATTAAATAATTACGGAAGTTATCTGGAATTTCAAATGTAACAATTAATACATTATGTGTTTTATAATCTGCGTTAAACAGTTTCATCTACCAGCAGTAAATTATAAATATAAAAAATTAGTGAAAAGCTAAATCCTCCACCTTATAAATCACCAAATTATCTAACTTTTTTTAACAAAGATTTCACTCAACCTCCACCTAAATTTCAATACAAAACTATCCTACTCTAACAAAACAATCGGAAATGACAAAATTCCCCTCCTTTGAGCACCCCAAGATACCCTTCGTAGCCTGAAACGGATGAATTATAAGGCAATTTTGACAATGAGAACATAAAATATCCCAAGAATTTATAAGGCTGCATAAAATTAATATCACCATTACCCTGCTCGACTGTGGATTAGTTTATTGCATGTTATGCAGATTTTATAACACTCTGAAGCTGGAAGCGTTGTTTAAAAGGAAAGGATCACACACACACACACAAACACACGCAACCAAATAACACACCCATAGACATTTGTATATATATATATATATATATATATATATATATATATATATATATATATATATATATATATATATATGTATATATATATATATATATATATATATATATATATATATATATATATATATATATATATATATATATATATATATATATATATATATATATATATATATATATATATATATATATATATATATATATATATATATATATATATATATATAACAAGTAGAGCAGAATCATGGGTAAAGCCCGCTTATATGGAAGCAGCCGTTGACACGTGTTTCGGACTCTTTGGTCCTCATCAGAACGGCGTAGCCAAGCATGGGATGGAAAACTTGGAGATGAAAACAGCAACAACAAACGAATACCCCTGCTACGGAAGACAATCACACATTTGCGGCTTGTTGAAACTAAACTCTTGAATACACGTAAAATGATGATTAATTGTTGTTGACTATCGAACTGATACTGAATGAATAATTTTGAGCGGTGAGTGAAAGATAATACTATTGGTGCATGAGTTTACAAAATGAAAACTTATCAACGAGGGGCTTAGGTAAAAGTAAAATAATATGATCGGCACGTAACGTTATGGCCATAAGGAAGGATTGTTAAAGTACTCTGAAGGTAATTCAGTACTTGGAATTTTCATTAATAAACAGAGTAAAGATAAAATCAACACTAGCTATATAGACTGATAGATAGATAGATAGGTGGACAGATAAATAAAAAGATAGATAGATATTTGTATATAGAATTCAAGATCATCAAATTCACAAGACGACAAAAGGAATTGCTTGAAAAAAATAAACACTATGTTCTTTGACAATGAATGATAAACTCTTTCAGTGCATAAGAATCAATCCACAATGAACGAGAGAACCTAATTTTTTTCTGAAAATGCTGTGTTATAATATTCCGAAACAACCCAGGGAAGGAGTTGAGCAGTATAAAGCACATGTATTGCATGCCACCTGAAGTTAAAGAGAAGCGAAATAGGATATAAATATTTATAAGATCGCCTACTCTTATATCCACTTTCAAAATCAAAAAAATTGTATGGAATGTTTTCGTGAAAATAGGATGCTTATGTATGCATATAGTCCTATTACTGTTAATTATGTTACTACTTATATTCAATATAGTAGTTTAATTAGATTAAATACATCGAAAGATACTTTTTTGATCAAACGTATGTTTCAGACTGAATTATTGTTGTTGAGTTAAGTCTACATTGGATTACAAAGATAAATTTTTATTTTTGGGTAAAGTATGAATATCTCTCAATAAAACAAAGTGAGGGGCAGAGCTCCATCACTGAGGTTGTATGTTCCTCTCTATTTGTTATTTTTGCATACAAATTTTTAACCACTAAAGTTATTTTGGAGGCTGAAGAGATGCAAAAATCTAGAATTCCTGATAAAACTCATGAAATTTCTCCTTTAAAATTGATGAAAAAAAAATCATACTTAGTACCTCCCTGATATTAACCGAACTCACGTACAACTTTTTAACCTTTTAACTGAATTTGGAGTGGCTGTAGAGATGCTCAATTCTCTAAATTCCTTCAAAATGCTTCAAGTTTTAACAAAAGCAATTTGGCGATAAAATAAATACATTTTGTGCACATCAACTTAATCAAAATATCAAATTTCCTTCCCTTACTGAATAGGCAGAAACTGGCGCAAAACCTCAGAAACCACGAAGAGATATTAAATGTCCAAATCAACTTGGCTGCGGTTGAGGAAGAACCCAATCCGCGTGAAAAACTTTTACCATCTAAGTCAATCTAGCTAGACCATCTGTGGGGATGCGCAAAATACTTGAAGTCAAGAAATAAATTTTGGCGATAAGAAAAAAAAAGAGAGAGCAGCAGATCTCCATCACTAAGGTCGTAGTTTTCGCGCGAGATGCATCGTGTCGAAATATGATTGTATATAATAAAATTATATTTTGAAAAATCACGTTCAAATAGAAAACCAAATTTAAAAAAAATAATATATCTTATAAAAAAAATCTGACATGAAAAACTTTTCGAAATTCGTGATCTAGGAGGTCTAAAACAGATTGAATAACTACTCACGCACCTGAATGCTTTCCTTCGATACACTGGAATAGCATGCATTTTATGGGATAAAATACAACCAAAGAATTTATAACGCAAAAAGTTACTTCTCTGGTCTCAATCCAATCTACTTCCAAATTTTCAACGTTATTACTCAATTTGGAGGGGGTTAAGGGATGTAAAAGTCTTACAAAAACTGGCTGAATTTTGGATATGCTGTAGATAATTAGTTTCCACATATTTTGACACCGATTTGAAAATGTCCGAACAAATATATTGAGATTAAAAAGAATTCATGAAGGCTAATGTACTGCCACCAGTATTCTGCAACGTATGATTAATTCTATCGATATGTATGAACAATTTATGGTTTTTAGTTGTATTTTATCCCATAAAATATATACCTACTATTGCAGTGATGACATATATATATATATATATATATATATATATATATATATATATATATATATATATATATATATATATATATATATATATATATATATATATATATATATATATATATATATATATATATATATATATATATACTAGCTGACCCAGCAAACGTTGTTGTGCCATATAAATTATTTTTATCTATCTATCCTTCTATCAATTCATCTATCTGCCAATGTATCTATATCTTACTATCTATCTATCTAGATTCTAGATAGTTATCTATCTATTTATGTATCCATCTAAATATCTATCAATCTATATGACCCGGCGAACATTCTTCTGCCATATAAATTATTTTCATCTATCTCTCTTTCTATCTATTCATCTATCTGCCGATGTATCTCTATCTATCTAACTATCTATCTATCTAGATAGTTATCTATATTTCTATCTATCTATCTATTTAACAATCTATCTATCAATCTATCTGAACCGGCAAACGTTGTTTAAATTACTGAAATGGCTATTAAAAAATATGGGTTGTTGATAAAAAAAATAAATAAAAAATTTTGTCCAAAAATTTTATAAAAATGTTTTGGGTGGACTCCCATATATTACGACCTATTCTCCGACCGACTATTGTTATTTTCGATTGCCATCTTGCAACCCTAATGTGGAACTGCGGATAAAATAAAAACAAATGAAAATGGCGATGGAATTTTTATTCTAAGTCATGACAAAATAAAAATAAAAATCTTGCCAAAAAAAATTTATAATCAACAAACGAAAATAGGGGTTGATCGTAGAGGGGTGAAAATAGGGGTTGATCGTAGAGGGGTGAAAATTTAGAGTTGTATGTATTTTTGAATGCTGTATCATAAAAAAAATAGAGGGAAGGAACGGATCACCCTCAACATTTAGGGGGAAATAGATTTTTTATGATTCTTAGACCAAACCGTTATGCACACAAAATTTCATGATAATCGGTCGAGCCATTTCGGAGGAGTTTAATGATAATCAGGGTTGTATGTATTTTTGAATGCTGTGTCATAAAAAAAATAGAAGAGAAAATTTTGTCTGAAAAATAAAAAATTAAAATTAAAGGGGGACCACCCTTAAGGTTTAGGGGATGAAAAATAGATGTTTGCCGATTCTCAGACCTATCCGATATGCACACAAAATTGCATGAGAATCGGTCGAGCCATTTCGTAGGAGTTTAACTTCAAACACCGTGACACGAATTTTATATATTAGATATATATATATATATATATATATATATATATATATATATATATATATATATATATATATATATATATATATATATATATATACGACTTCCATCGTGACAAATGAGCTGAAATTTGGTACCTGGGATTGTCGTTGCAGAACGAAACTATCAAAATTTGGTTGAATTTTTCCAACCGCCGCCATTTTTACGTAGATATTTCTTTTTTCGTGGTTTTTGAAAAATTGCCGAACTCCACAGCTTCTGCAGATTGAGTTAGAGTGTTGAAGTTCGGTACGTACATTGAGTTTATGTTGTCTTAAAATCCTTTTTTTCAACTCTTTTTCTCAACCGCCCTACATTTCGTGGTGAATACTACGTTCGAATTGCCTCTAGATCTGTTATCAGTACGTGATGCACTTCGCGAATTTTTTTTTCACTACCTAGAGGGTTGAAATTGTTACGCTATTTTTCGCGTGATTTTTCACAATATAATTCTATCCATTAGAATCACATCTCGACGTGATGTATATTTCGCGCGAAAAATACCACCTTAGTGATGCAGCCCTGCTGCTCACGCCTTTTTGTTTTGTTTTAAGGAGAATATAGATTAGACATACTACTTTCTTCAGGTTGTACGAGTTATCACCATTTATGAATATATGTTGTAAGAGAATTTAAACTGAATGATTTGCCTGAATAATAATTGAAATCATTCACGACTCAATCAAATATATTTCCGCGAAAATTTAATCTTTTAAAGTTGCAGCTGGTTCTTCCGGAAACGTGGATTCAATCGTTTCTGCGATATAAAATATGTGTGTGTGTCAATAAAAGAGCTTGTTATATTCGCCCCTCTCTTTTATTCTTTATCAGCGAATGAAGCTGTTTTTTTAACATATTTCGAACTCGGAGAGGCGGACGCATAAATCAGTCGTCTCGAAGTCGAAGTACCCAGGTTTATTGTTGGGATCCTGAGGACCCTTGTCCGTGGGATGCCAATCAACTTTGATATGTTTCATGCTCCCCTAGTCCAACTTGTCTCTTAATCCCACGTCTGGTTTTCGGCGACACTTCGGTCCCAGGAAATTTGTTGTAGGTACTGTAGGACGAGAATATCTAGTTTCGAGATAATCCGAAGATCCCTGATAATGTCCGTTTCCATTAAAATGTACGCCTGTGGGATTTATGATTTTATGATACTGTAGGTAGTTGTGTAAAGTTTGGAAGGTTGAGATTAAGGTATTCTAGTCTCTTCTCAGATAGCAAATTTAATGTATGTGTACTTAACCAGGTGCTTCTACTAAAAATTGATCGTTTTTCTGTCCATTCCAATATATTATTTTACAAATAAGTGGTAATCTTACACTATCTTAAGAAGAACGAGGAAAATGGTTCTTTGTTTTTCTTTGATTCAATATGAAAACGTATGAATGGTCGAACTGACGGAATAAAATTTGCATTAAATATATACAGAGCTCCTTGAATCTGATGATGGTAAGTACAATATACCGGAACATGTTAAATTACATATTACCGAATACTTATGTGTGTACTAAAACATAAACTAATACATGTTGAAGTAAACTGAAGTGAAAATTCAATATTTATTTTAATTCTCACAATATTTACATTTTTTTATATAATGATGATACAGTGAACAGAAACGCGTTATTGAATTAAATTAATTAAAATTTAATGTATATTTCATTTTCCAGGATATATGGAAATGTTTATACCTGACCCGTATTTATTTTTCACAAACGATATTTTTCATTATTATGACAACCGAACTTCTCTGCAATATCATTACTAAAAAAAAATATGATATTATAAAATGATATACTCGAATAGGAATAGAGCAAGATAGGTGCGATTTAAGGCAATTCAAATAGATAATTTCTATAAATAATTAGGTAATAGAATAAGATTAGCTCTTGTACATGATCGATATTTTTCACTTCTTTCAATAGGTGCCATTTAGTTTATAGGAGCGTTTTTGAGAAAAATACTATTTTTTTTATTCGATTGTTATATGTTCATACCAACCAAGAATTCTGTATAACATAACTAAATTTTGGTGACGTGTTTTATATATAGTACAAATTGATTTGAAAATACATCTGGAAGCTATGTAATGATGTTAATAAGATAAATGGATGACTGCAACAATTCAGGTAGAGAATGAAAGAATATTTGTTGATTGATCTTTTATAATTTCATATACATATGTTATGGAAAACCGGTGACTTAAATTGTTGTAAAATATTGAATGAACACTTCTCTTATAATATCGGACATCCTGTGTCTATGTTGAACATTATCGATTTAATTGAAATCAATCAATTGGAAATTGAGCATTTAAATATGCTAGATATAAGTCCAATAACAAATTATATAACAAATTCGCCACAAAAACATTTATAGTAATAATCTACGTACATCAAAATTCACACATAAAAACCAAATATTGAGAGTAGTTTAGAAAAATAATGGTTTCTTTATAAACATAATTAAATACTCTTGGAACCTAATTTTTTTCGTCTTTTCGTCAACACTGAGGTCGCATTTTTCGCGCGAAGTGCATCGCATCGAACGGCATAAATTATGGTTGGCGTTGGAAAAATTTACTCAAATTTTGTTCTACCTCGAAAACAAACCCTTATATCATATTTAGTTTGATGGGAGCCGCTGGAAATGCTTTTATGTACCGGGAAAAACATAAATAGGAAAACAAGAAATATCTAAGTACGTAACAATGGCGGCGGTTGGAGAAATTCGCCCAAATTTTAATAGTTTCGTTCTGCGTCAAAAACAATTCCAGAAAAAAAAAAGTTCTGCTCATTTGGCTGGAGATGCCATCATATACCAGGGAAGATATGTATATATATACATATATATATATATATATATATATATATATATATATATATATATATATATATATATATATATATCTTATATATAAAATTCTCGTGTCACAATGTTCGTTTCCATACTCCTCCGAAACGGCTTGACCGATTCTCATGAAATTTTGTGAGCATATTGAGTAGGTCTGTGAATCGGCCAACATTTATTTTTCATCCCCCTAAATGTTAAGGGTAGTCCACCCCTAAATTTTTTTTTCATTTTTTAGACAAAATTTTTTCTTTTCATTTTTTTATGATACAGCATACAAAAATACATACAATCCTATTTTTTCACCCTTTTACGATCAACCCTTATTTTTTATTTGTTGAACTCCTTCGAAATGACTCGACCGATTCTCATGAAATTTTGTGTGCATATCGGTTAGGTCTGAGAATCCGACAAAATCTATTTTTCATCCCCCTGAATGTTAAGGGTAGTCCACCCCTTAATTTTTTTCTTTATTTTTCTGACAACATTTTCTGTTCAATTTTTTTATGATACAGCATTCAAAAATATATACAACCCTAAATTTTCACCCCTCTACGATCAACCCCTATTCAGATAGATAAAAATAATTTATATGGCAGAACAACGTTTGCCGGGTCAGCTAGTATATATATATATATATATATATATATATATATATATATATATATATATATATATATATATATATATATTAATATATATTCTTCATAAATTAGGTACCACTCCTATTATATATCTGGACTCTTGTTCTACTTGGTTAAGGTCAATTTATAGCAAAACTTCAATCACCAAAATTTTACTGATAAACTACACAATTATTTCCGCGTTTCGACATTTGTCGTTTTCAAATTGATACCTGTATTATTTAATTTAATACCAGACATAAGAAACTACTCTCTCATCTGACTGTTCCAAAACATCAACGGTAAATCTAATAAAGAATTATAACATGAAGTTCAACCTGCTACGTTAATACACAACCGCGGAATCTCATCATCAGATTTATTGATTCAGTTCATTACTCGAGCAATATGAATCATAAGTAGACAATTAAACAATAAGTACTACCTACTTGAAACACATACACAATATACCCTAACACTAATTACATTAAACTTAAAATTGAAGTATCAATTATTAAAAACCACTATTTAAACAAATTATGAATGAATTTCATTAGGCTTTTTATATTGAAAATTTACAAAGTAGAATTTTCTAAGAATTTCCATCAGACATCTTTTTATCTTCTTTATTTGGGTGGGGTTTATTGGTCAGGTAAATCCCTCTGGGCGTTCAAAAGTCCTTTGAATTGATTACATTCTAATACCTTACAAATTTCTGAGCTTTTCAGGTAGTCAACTTAGTTTTTATTCTAACAATGTTATACCTAGCTGATAGAGTTTAGTTTATGAATGGTTTATGATTTTAATTGTTCCCAGCTGTAGTAACAAAGGAACGGCCGGCTTGAGCTATCCCAAACAAATCAGTGTACGAGTAAATACTTGAACCTTGATTATTAGGGTTGGAGTCTGAAAAGCAGTTTTGAATACTAATTTTCAATTAACAGAGGGATTACTAACGTTATTGAAATACATTATATACTTTATTCAGATATTTTGATGTATGCTATTCATTGGAATAATTTTGTTATTATATTATATATTATTTATATCTGATATTATTCCATATTTTCTCATTTCTCAATTCAATTTGACGAATCGCCTATTAATTTCAAGAAAATATAAAAAACGCATCAAAGATTGAATATTTCCTCCATTAGATATATATATATATATATATATATATATATATATATATATATATACGGAAGCAGCTGTTTACACGTGTTTCGGACTATTTGGTCCTCATCAGAACAGCGTAGCCAAGTTATAGTAGGACAAACTTGGAGACGGAGAAACAATACAATGAAGGATTTCGATTGTTTTGATTCTCCATCTCCAAGTTTGTCCAACTATAACTTGGCTACGCTGTTCTGATGAGTACCAACTAGTCCGAAACACGTGTAAACAGCTGCTGCTGTATGCGGGTTTACGACCTTAAAGATGCCCAATATCTTCATTTATCCCCGCTTAAGCCTTATTATATCTTAAGATTTACTTGGTCCGAGGTCCGGTAGAAGACATAAATTGCCTCCGTGGCTTATGTGAAGATCTTGCTCCTAAACTGGAGTGTTCGAGCTGTTAGCTGCAAATGTGCGATGATCTTTTACAATGAAGGATTTCGATTGTTTTGTTTCTCCATCTCCAAGTTTGTCCAACTATAACTCGGCTACGCTGTTCTGATGAGGACCAAATAGTCCGAAACACGTGTAAACAGCTGCTTCCGTATGCGGGGTTAAGACCTTAAAATTGCCCAATATCTTGATTATTCCCCGCTTAAGCCTTATTGTATCTATATATATATATATATATATATATATATATATATATATATATATATATATATATATATATATATATATATATATATATAATCAATTCCTCAAAAAATAGTAAATCCACTGATTACTATAGACTTTCCATCCTAGTTGTAAAACGCAACATAAAACATAAATTCTATTATTACGTCCCTCACCTACCTTATTAACCAATGCTTTAGATGTGGTGTTTATCCGGATTGCTTGAAGGTATCGAAAACAATTCCAGTGTATAAAAATGGTGATAAATCAGATTTATAAAACTACAGGCCTATCTCTCTCGTACCAATATTCTCCGAAATAAAAGAGAGAATAATTGGTCAACAGATACTGAATTTTTTTGATGAGAACAACTTATTTTCTGCCAGACAATTTGGTTTCAGAAAATAGACGTTGTACGTTGAATGCAGCTGCTAAATTTGTTGAAAACACTTTGGACTGTTTTGAGGGTGGCCAGTACTGCATTTCTTTATTTTTGGACTTGTCGAAGGCATTTGAATGCGTGCCTCACTCTGCTCTTGTGAAAAAACTGGAGATGTATCATTTTTCTGAAGATGGTGTGCGTTTGATGAGATCATTTCTCAAAAATCGACGTCGTGGGTGGCCAGAAGTCGATGTTGAGAAATGTTCATACAGGTGTACCTCAGGGATCCATACTCGGACCAATATTATTTTTAATATTCATTAACGACTTACCCGATTATCTGTCATTATATGAGTCTGTACTTTATGCCGATGATACAAATATATCCTTGAGAACTAGAGATATAAATTCAGTCTTAGATCTGTCCTCTGCAGCTGAAAAGAGCGCTCAGAATTGGTTCTCTGCAAATGGCTTGGTGGTTAATGCGGACAAAACACTCAAAACGATCTTCACCCTATGAAGAACGGAAAATGTGAGCGGCTTCTATTCTGGAGTTACATTTCTGGATATTCACCTGGATTCCGTTTTGTCTTAGTCTAGCCATATGGATTCATTGGCAGTGAAGTTGAGCCAGAACATCTTTGCCTGGAGAAGTTTGTCGTCATCCCTGTCAACGAGTATTTTGAAGATGGTTTATTTTTCACTATATGAATCACACCTGCGATATGGTCTATTACTGTGGGGCCACTGTGCGGGAGGAGATCGTATTTTTAGGATACAGCGTCGGGCTGTCAGAATTTTAGCTCAGATTGGCTTTAGAGAATGCTGTAGAGATGCCTTCAAATTGTTGAAAATTCTTACTCTTTCCGGCTTTTTTGTATATGAGTGTTTAATTTATGCTCGTAAAAATGCAGAAGCAGTTGCATCAAACTGTCATAATCACTCGTACGAGACACGTGGAAGAAATGACATACGCATAGATTTTTATAGATTGAAGATAACACATAGCGGAATCAACTACCTGGAGTTGGAAGTTCTTCAATAGGTTGCCTAATACTATAAGATTGCTTCCAATTAATACATTCAAGACACGTATAAAGCAGATATTATTGGCGATGAATCTTTACAATTGGCAATATTTTTTGGAGTCTGACCAAAATCTGTTTTTCCTCTTGTTTTTTATTTTTTGTTAACAGTGTTCCGTTGATTTGTTTGTGATTGGTATTTATATACATTATATTGGATATATTTCAAAATTTTTATATTAATGCTGTTCTAAATTTCATTCTTTTGTATAAATTGGAGGAAATTCTTTAAACGTCTGCAAAACTGTATAATATATATATATATATATATATATATATATATATATATATATATATATATATATATATATATATATAGATAATAATATATATATATATATATATATATATATATATATATATATATATGTATATATATATATGTATCAGTGGCGGCTCGTGAGGTTTTGGTTTGAGGCGGCTACAAGAGGTGTTAAAAAATACACCATAGGCGAACATTTTTAGGATTTCAAGGTCAACCGCCTTATAATTTAAAGAAAATCAAAGTAAAACAAGCACCCTAAGCTATTAGTTTGTTTTCACTTTCGAGTGTCTACCTTGAGACCTACAACTCCTATTTACAATATTCACAAAAACTCTTCTCAGCCAATTAATCAATTCATCTATTCATGAAATTATTTTTTCTTTCGCAAAATAGGTACCTACCTACCTACTTAACGAATTTGTTAACAGCTGGTGAGAGCAAATAAAAAGTTATTATATATTTTTGAAGATTAGCGGGATTCTGCGATCTTTAACGTTAGCAAAATGATCTATAATATCCTCATAAAATTTTTTGGCTTTCGCCAAAAGTTTTACCAATTCCTTTTCAATAGACAACAAACTAATATTTTTCAAACGATCCTGGCTCATTGAATTTCGTAAATAAGTTTTAATTCTCTTAACAGTGGAAAACGAGCGCTCTAAGGAAGCCGATGTCACCGGGATAGAAACAATTAGACATAAGAGTTTATAAACTTGGGGTAAATCTTGATTCAAATAATTATCAAAAAGGTATTTAATAGTCCTCACATGATTTTCATTTTGCCCCAAAATTTCATTGTCATTATAAACAACACAGAGTTTACTTTTTATGGCCACCTTATCAAAAAAAGTGTATTTTTGACATAAATTTCCCAAAAGTTTATCTGGAAAATTAGCCGAAAATCCGGTAAACAAATTTTTATTGAGTAAGTCGAAGAAATGCAGTTCTTTCAAATCAGAGAACCTTATTTCTATTTGACCCCTAATAGTATCCAAAATTTCATAAAATATTTGCTTATAGTGAAGCTCCATATCTGCGAAACTGAATTTCTTTCGTTTTGGGCTAAATTGAGTAGTATCATCAGTAGTTTGAAATACAGAAAATGGTTTTTTTAAATAAACTTCTGCACGAAATTCTGAAATTTTTTCCAAAAGAAACTTGAGCTGATTTCATGAGTAAATTACATCTGAAAACTTGTGCTGTAAGATTTGAAAAACTATTTCTGTTTGTTCAAAAATTAATTTAAAGATGTTTAAAAAATATATAAATTCCTTATCTTGTAAGTAAGATATTAATCCTCGTGCGGTATTTAAAGTTACTTTATCGGTGGAAAATTCCTCACTTTCAACTATAGAATTAAATCCTCAAATCCTAAGCGGCCCCAAACACAGACATTTTCCCTAGTAAAAAGTAAACACTGTCAACAAAATAATTTATTTTTTACCTGTGATCCGGTTAGGCAAGGATGTCTCTCATAATTCCTTGTATTAAAACCGCGGTTTTGTTTTCTGTTACGCTGCACCAAATTGTTTAATTCAGGGGTAAGTCGCAATGTTTTTATCAAAACTTTATCCTCATAACTTAGTTCACTAAAGTTATGGGATAACAAATATTCCACTAAGTCACCATTGAAATTTTTGAAATTAACTTCAGTAACAAAACTCATTTTAAAACCATACGCGAGCAATATAAGTAAACACGCTGCTGTTTTCGGCCATTAGTAACTACGATCACACTACGATTCAATTAATGCTTTCCAACGAATTCACTCGATGTCACGCGAAATTCTATAGTTATGATTGGTCGACATTGTATGAGACTGGGTCTCTATCGGTGTTACCATTTACATGTGATTTGCTTTTCTATTGCAATGAAGTTATCATTCGGAGTAATTGCACCGTTGTTTGCTTTTCTGTGGCAGGCATAATGAACGTTGAGAATATACCTTTCTAAGCCTCCGCAGCGTTGCCACAAATCTTGAAGTGAATGAAATGCAGTAAATGTAAATACCTTCTATCTTAATTAATAAATTATATTATATAATGTAGATTGAAAGGAAGGTAGGTGCATAAAATAATATGATTTTGATTAATATGAATATGCTCAATGCTGACTATTCAATATAATATATTAGTGATACACGGAATATTATTGAGGAGGAGGCTTAGCCTCCTTTGACTAGCCACCCCTAATATATATATATATATATATATATATATATATATATATATATATATATATATATATATATATATATGATTTTTCAGCTTCTTTTCATGAGTAGCACTGTCGAAGTTGGCTTTGTCCTATTCTATGATTATATTATTTAGAAATTGTGCCAGTGGAAAATTGAAGAAAGCGGGAACAAACAGCCATTGTTTCATAATCATTTCATTTGCAACATTCCAGCAAAGACGAGTCGGTTTCGAGCCCTTTTCGGCATCACGTAACCTCGAAAGGTTTTTTATTTAGAAAGTCATATCCGGGGGAAAATTGCGCCAACGTAACGTACATGACCGGCCTTAATTATAGTTTCCAGGACCGTAGAATTAAGCGAATGCGTCGGAAATTATAGTGGCTGGCGGAGTATCCACGCGATGCCATCTTGAACACGTTCTACGTCGCCATCACAATAAACTATTCAATTCGTTCTTAATTAGTTACGACCGTAGTGATGCGTCACAGTGGGCCCGCACCACCGCCAGCTTTGAGACAACGGCAAATTTTCTAATCAGGAGTTCATGTTCGCAGTTCATGCACACAATCCTTCTGAATATTTATGCTTGCGATTGTACTCGTCACTTTGTGGGTAATTAGCACTTGGACCCATCTTTCGAAAATATTTCCAACTAGTTCGGGGAAATTAGCGAGTGTAATAGATTACCAACATAATTTCCAGTTACGTTTCGTGGCTTTTATTCTAATCTAATCATTCAACGTTCTATGAATAGAACTTTGCCTAATTCCTTGAGGCATTTATAATAAATCAACTTAAGATCCGGCATATATTCGCTTATAATTAAATGTAAATTTTATAACTGTGCCAGGAAATAATTAGAGTCAGTTTTTAACATTAACGTGCTTAATGTCAATTCAAATTTCATTTGCCTGGTTCAAAAAAAAATTGTTTTACTGCTAAAGGTAGAAACACGAACAGCTTAACAGATAACATTTCATGGAAGTTTATTATCTTCATTCAGAATATAATACTTTTATATCTACTCTTGATTATGATTTACGATTTTCTCGAAAAACTGAAGGTACAAAAACCATATTATATACATTAAAAATTTCCAGTATAAATTGAAAAATCCATAGTTTAATAACACAAAAACGAATTGAGGACTGAAAAAATTTGGATATGTGAAACCGTTATTTGATGAATGATTATTTCAAACTAGAAAAATAAATTATCTCATTTTGAGATAACCACAAAAAAAAGTTAAATGTTTAAAGGTGTTTATATGAAAAGGTTCAAATAATGAGAGTTAGCCAGATAACAAGAAACTTTAATAATGGTTAATACTTAAGGACTAGAATTCCCAGAAGGGTCATTTAATGATATGTGAATTCAATATGAAATGAAAATAGTTTTTATTTAGCACTTAGCTACTTATGTCTAAATAACGGAAAATATCAATTTTGATTGCGTAAATAAACAAACAGTCTTTTACAAAATAACTGTACACTTGGTGAATTCTTCACTACATCAAGCAGCTCATTATAAAGGCAAAGTCCCTCATAGAACAAAGTTTTTTGTAATGCTGATGTTTTTACCTGCTCAATATTAAAGTTTTGCTTTGATCGAATATTATGATTATGGAGCATCAGTCGTCTCTTTAAATAAACATTAAGGTACTCTGGCATTAAATTATTTTCAATTCTGTACAACAAAGAAAGGTTTGCCTTCCTGATGCTCTGCTCAAATCTAACCAATTTAATGAATTCAGCATATCTTTAATCGGCACATATCTATTACAATTCAATAATAAACGCATTATTTCGTTTTGCTGTATTTGTAACCTGTCCACCTCTTCTTTGTTACACGAAATTAACAATGAGCTGCAATACGTAAAGTGAGGCAAAATTATAGCTTTAAAACTCAACATTTTGGACCATTTTGAAACAAAATATGATTTTTTTACATAAATAATTAATATGTGTTGAAAAATTTAATTGTGGATCCAAAATTACACCTAGATATTTAATTTCGGTTACAAACTCTATAGCTGATCCATTTATAAATAAACTTAATCCTAAATTCAAAAAGTATTTACAGTTTGTCACGGAACCCACTACCATACACTTTGTTTTTAACGAATTCAGTTTTAATTTACTTCCACACAACCAATCATACAACACACTTAGCTCACCATTTAATGTATTTACAATTTCTGAATAATGCTTTCCGGACACAGATATGAGGGTATCATCTGCAAATAAATTTATAAAACGTTTCTTTAATGTCCTGTTTAGATCGTTTATGTACACAATAAATAATAGGGGTCCCAAGACACTTCCTTGAGGTACGCCCAGTGAGCTTTCCTTTTTTATGATACCCTATGTCCTATTTTGGTTTTTTGATTCCTGTCACTCAGATAATTATCAATCCAACTTAAAGCACAATCAGAAATACCATGAAGCTTCATTTTTTTCAATAGAATTGTACGATCAATGGTTTCAAATGCACGTTTAAGATCCACAAACACACCAATAACTAATTCACCGTTGTTCATTTTCTCTCTCCAATTTACACAAACATACTGGATTGCTGATTCGCAAGAATGATGACTTCTAAATCCTGATTGACCCTCAAACAACAGATGATTTGTTTCAAGATATTCTCTTAATTGATTGCACATGATTGTCTCCAAAATCTTATCTACAGTTGGTAGAAGATTTATAGGCCTAAACTCTGAAGGAGCAGTTGGTTTATTCACTTTGGGGATTGGCATTATGACGCTAGTTTTTAGTTCAATAGGGGTGAGATATTCATTCTTTTCTGGTCATTAAGCGAATTGCCAGAATAATTATGCTTATTCATCTCTTCTTTCTCTTAAAAATTGATTTGTCAAATTTTATATGTTTGAAATATTTTCAACACTGATTTCAAAAAAAGATTCTAATGAATGATAAGATTTGTATAATTTCATCTATTACTCTAATTATAGTGTTGAAGTTCTGCTTGTTGAACCAATCTCAATATTGTTGCAACTAAGATATTATAGTTATTTAGATTTAACGTTGTTCATTGATTCAAGTGAATATTTTGGTATATAAAAATAAGATGAATTTTAAAATTTTATGCATTGTGTTTTGTCGTATTTTATTTCGCGATATTTTGGATAATAAATAATAACTGTCAGGTCATTAAAAGTAAGTTTGTGGATATAAAACATCAAATATTTAAATAACTTTCACAGAAAAATATGTTTCAAATCTGAAAAATGAGTATTACGATATACATAATTATAAATGAAAAATATAGAGATTCACAATACATGCGTCACTCATTTATAATATAACCATCGAGTATCCAGTAGTCCATCCGAGTATATATTAGAACATTTAGTAAAAGTAGTAATTAGAAGCATGCTAACTGGACTGAACTATTTATTTCCTTTTGTTATTAATCAACTAGTTTCCTCCTAGTTTTATCAAATATTCTGTTTAGGTAATAGCAAATTCGAAGAAAATTATGAAATTTTTATTTTGTTCAGTTCATGCTATATCGAAATGAATTTAGGCAATTCGCGAATATAGTTATTTGTTTTACTAGGCACAAAAGCACGAGATTTAAAACCGCGGCTGGTGGTTCATAGCCTCGGCTACGCCTCGGCTAGGAAACCAGCAAAGGCATTAAATCTGCTTTTGTGCCGTGTAAAACATATAAGTGTTTCTCCGAATTTGCTCCAATTTCACGAAAAATCATCAGTTATAATATCACAAGAGCATCGAAAATAATCGATTATACTACCGATTCACGAGATGTTTTTTGCGAAACACCACGAGAGCGCAGCTCGAGTGGTGTTTTAAAAAAATACGCCGAGTGACGAGGTCAGTATAATCGATTATTTTCGATTGCTCGAGTGGTATTCGTAACGATTATATAACGAATAAAAAATATTAATTTTTTTTGACAAACGTCAAAACACCGTGAATATGAAAATATATATACATTTTGACACGAGGCGAAACACCAAAACGATTATATCACGTCGTCAAGGGTATATTCACTCATCTATCGTCGTTATGCAAAATTCACGGATTCTATTGGCTTATTCATACATGAGTTATATAATCGCTGAAATACTAACACAGTAAGTTTTGCCAGCTTGCATGTTTTATCGCTGTGAAACGAGAGTAGCTATGGAAACTTTCTCACTAAAAATGGAATGAGTGAAATAGTCAATATGAAAACATTCACATTTTGACACGAGGCGAAACACCAAAACGATTATATCACGTCGTCAGTGTCATTTTAAAAGTTCAAAATTTGTTCGAAATAAACCTAATTGAAAGTGAAGATGAGTTATTACCACTAACACGACCTGAGATAAAAGACCTTAACGTGGAATTGAATCTACTACCGGAGAAGTCGAGAACTGTATATGAACTCAGATACCGCAGATTCATGGAATATAGAAAGAAGAACAACGTAGGATCTTCCTCTAAAAACGCGCTGATTGCCTATTTTTCCTATCTTTCGAAGCAAATGAAGCCTTCAACTTTGTCTACCCATTCGATGTTGAAAGCTACCCTGAACATAAAAAACAACGTTGATTTGGCAAAATATCTGCAGTTACGAGCTTTTTTGAAACGGCAGTGATGGTTTCCATGCAAAAAACCCGAGTTTTGAAAGAGAAGAAGTTGAGAAATTTTTATCAGAGGCCCCAGATGAACTGTATTTGAGCTCGAAGGTGAAGTGAAAATTATTTATTATGAATTAAATAATTATTTTTCAATTCATATTTACTTTTAGGTTATATTTATTATTGGAGTCGCTGGAGCTTGTAGATGTGATGAGCTTTTGCAAATGAAAATTGATTATATAAATGATATGGAAGACAAATTGCTAATTATGCTACCAAATACGAAGACGAAAAGATCAAGAACTTTTGTGGTAACGGAATATTTTAATATTCACAGAAAATATGCAGCCTCCAGACCTTTGAACTTGAATAATCGGCGTTTCTTCTATAAGTATGCGAACGATAAAGCATATCAACAATTCATTGGAAATCACAAGTTTGGTAAAATGCTAGAAGAAATTGCTAATTTTTTGGGAATAGCCAATTCGAGAGAGTATACTGGGCACTGCTTTCGCAGAACTTCGGCCACGTTGCTGGTGCACTATGGTGGGGACATAACAATGTTGAAGCAACATGGGGGATGGAAGTCCTCCGCGGTCGCGGAGGGCTATATCTAGGATTCTATCTAGGATTCACTAGCCAATATGTCAAACATCGGCAATAAAATATTTTCAGGCGTTTCCGTAGTATCAGATAGTGTGGATAATAATTTTGTTAATTTTTCGAAAAAGGAAGGAAGTGGAGAAAGTTCAATTGTATTAAATCATTGTTCACAAGTCACGATAAATATTTGTAATAAGTAAAAATATTCTGTTGTAGTTTATAGTTGTAATGTAATAAAATCAGTTTTGTGTCACTTTTTCATTTAAAAGTCAATAACTTTTACTGCCAAGGCAGAAAAAGTGGACTTTTTCTGCCTAGGCAGTAAAAGTATCCCTTTTAGGCCTATTTAGTGTCATTAAAAAGCTATACATTTAATGTCATTTGGAGAGAAAAGCTTTTTCTGAATCAAGTACAGTTTTTGTGATTCGTCTCACTTGGTTTATGTCAACCTCAAAGTAATATATCTCTTAGTGGACAACATCCAGAGTTCGATGCGATTTACGTCTTTTGTCGTCACTGATCGAAGCCAGCAATGCGAAATAACGTTCCGACAAAATGCGGAGAATGAGAGTGAGAGAGGGAGAGAGAGGAAACTCTAGATGTAGGTACACGTTCTTCCGTCTATCCCCTTTAATCGGCCGAGGAATGATTGAATTTCCCTCGGGAATGTTTATTTCGGAGATTAACGCTCCGATAAACCACGCCAAGTCTGTGTTCGAGCCGTCGGCCGTTTACCCGCGGGTTTAAGTGTCCGATGTGAGGATGTTGCCCACTTGCTAATCTCGTTGTTACGTAGATTGGCGTGAGTATAAGGACGAAAATGAATTTTGCTCGTTCATTATATCGTCGTTTGAACAGTTTGCTATTTTCCCAAGGATGAAAAAACAAAGAATAATTTTGCGAAGAATCTTGTATTATAGTGTTTGATAAATAATAGACAAAAAGTTAACGAAGTCATTTATATACTAAACTAATGTGATGAAACATGTTAACATTTTCCAGAGAAATATTATCTAGATAATAAATAAATCAAGAAACATTATATTACAAATGAAACACGCAGAAGCAATTTTGAATACTTTTTGTAACAATAATTTTGAGATAACATAGCAGTTATTTGAGACTGTCAAGCTTCAGTCTATCGCTCATATAATTACAAAGTATTATGTGGTCTTTGAGATACATGTTTTTGCCTACTAAACATGTGAAAAAGTAGACCAAAATTTTCTCCGATATAAATAGGCAACCAGGTATCCTTCCTCCTCTTTCTTATTCATTCCTTAAATCACTGATTATCATGCTGCAGCCTCTGCTTACTAAAACTTCTGTTCACTGTTGAGATAAAGTAATTGTCCCATTTTACAGCCACGATTAAATAGCAGCACACTAACCTGATCCTACAGTTTGAAGGGCATTCAATTACTGGAATTGAGAAGAAATAATAAGAATGTAACTACACCATATCTATCAGAAGCAATATTAATCAAATATATTATAGAATGTCATTTGATAGTTTTGATTAGAATGGGGTTATTGTAATGAGCGTATTCTCTGATGGTATTTCGAGAAACACTACTTTCCAAGTACCACTTGTTATTAATTCAATGGAAATTAAAATTTCTGGACTAATTCCTCAGCTCATTCTTCAGTTTCAGTTGATACAGAAGTGAAAATTTTTACGTTTTTCATAATATGATTAAATGAAAATCGAAAAATTTGACATAATTTTACGATTCAAAGTGGCATATAGAATAGTATGTTTCATCACGAGTCTGGAAATAGGGATTTTTCCGTACGCGAGTGACAAATTCTCAAAGTCATGCAAGCACGGAAAAATCATTTCTGGACGTGTAATGAACGATATTTTTCATTATACTTCATTGAAAATGAAAACACAATAATAAAATATAACAAAAAAAAACACAAAAGAAACTTGGAACATTTTTGCTTTCACAGTTGTAGGAATGAACAAACTTGGAACTACTAGAGTAAGAATATTGAAAATCAACTAACTATAACTATACCTACTATCAAACCAGCGTTATCAAATACTGTTTTTAATTTGAATTATTATTAATGGTTATATTTATGGTACAATTAGTATTATTGCACAGGTTCAGTACTTTTGGAGTTTCAATTTGTGAAACTGCAGTTACAGAAGCAGACTCTTCGCAAATGTCTTGATTTTCTCGAACGAATGATACAGTTGCTGTATTTTGCGAGTGAGAAGGGTTGAACAGTTTGCGTGATACCTGAATTTTCTTTGTATAGACTCTTCTATATATCCTTCCGCTATATTGGAAGAACGCCACCCTTCGTGTCTTTTCAGAGTGAGTAAATCAGCGCCACTTTCCAACAACATGGTTGCCGAAGAACGCCTTAGTAGTCCATGCCCGGTATATTTTCTGGATTCTTCTAGTTTTAGGTATTCTACAACAGTTTTCGAAACACCACTGATGGTACGGCATTCAACGTGCTGATTGCAACACCTTCCATTTCGATATGCAACAAATAATCTTTGGCTGTTCATATTTTTAAGTCGTAGAGCTGCATATTTACGATAAATTGTGCAAGGCTCAACTGTACAATCCTGTACATCCTTCACTCGTAATAGTAAAACTTCTTGATGTATGAGTTTTTCCATCTCGTAAAAACACGAGAGAAACACGAGAAAGCGCTCATTATCTATCACATCGTCTAAATTTAAACGTATTAAATCATTTCTTCGACGCGCACCAAAGATCCCAGGATGCCTTTGGTTGTAGATATTGCTCATCTGGAGCTTCACATAAAAATGTTGTTCGGCTGTCAAAACTTTGGACTTTTTTGGAATATATTCTACAGCTTGTCGCTTTAGGAAAGCAATAGTTTTTGGATATTTGCTAATATCATTATCTTTTATGGCAAAATAACTCTTTAGCACTGAGAATCGACTTCATTACGTGCGCTGTTTCCGTTCGCTAGCCCGAAAAAGCCCATCTTACAATATAATCAATAAAGATGAAAATAAGGTGATTTCAAAGAAGTATAATAAAAATATATTTTCATCGTATTCAAGGGTTACTCTCTAAACATTTTCTTTTCGATGTTCCTTTATCATAACTTTTCTTTAGTTTCATGTTTTGAATAATATAATATAATTGCTGTTGATTTAAGTTTATTCACTAACATAAACACAATAAAATTCAAAAATAATATTTTCTCATTATTAACAATTTTATTTGGTTCATGTGTAATTTCAAAATTATATAAAACGTCCCAGAAATGGAAACACATTGATGACAACATACAGCAAGTATTATAACGTTTCAATTTCAAAATGTCAATCAATACGGAATACACATTCCTTCAGAGAAATCTTTGAAAAGTATTGAAGCATTTTATTCAATGATATTTTGTTTGGTTAGTCATTGCTCAAATTTATTAAACTGAGGAATACTTCACAGATAAAATAATAATTCAAAAATCAATTCAATTTCTGATCATAAATTTGTTTTAATGTAATTTATTGCAAGAACGGTTCTTGGTGGATTCTTTATTAATATTTTTCATCCAATTCTTAAACTATACATAGTATATAAAATTCTGGAGTTCTTGAGAAATCAATTGAAGTTTCTCCAAATCATGAATAAAGATAAAAAATGTCGAAGAAATTCTAATGTTTAACACATGTTTCAATATAGAAGACTTTAAAATATTACTATAATCACAAGCGAAGAATTTAAAATTGTCAGATTCAATTTGAAAATTTTTCGTGATTCAGTATTTTTTTTTTAGTATTAGTCAATGAAGACAGATATAAACATGTTGCACACTTAAATTTCATGAGTTAGTTATAAGCAATTTAGTCATAGACTGTTGTAAAACCAGTTTTTTTTGTAGGTATCACTTTTTACCACTGATGACCGCGCGATTTCACGCTCGCTTTCTGCGCGGTGTCATACGTCGTTTCCTAGGACATACGCCGAAAGACCAATTGATCATTTTCAATCACCTGATTTTGACAGGTCCGCCATTTTGGCTGGAGGACAAACAAACCATTTACGACTATCAGTGTTCTGAGTTGTTTGCTTACGTTTATTGAAAGTAAAAGTATTAAAAAACTTTGAATCATAAATTTATATTGAAAATGGAAAGAAGTACTTATTATCAATCACTTTCTGCCGATATTAAGAGCAGCTACGATCAGAAAATCAAAATTATTGATGATATAGACCCCTATCTCTTGGAGTCCAGCTCTCAAGATTTGATATCATTGTCATCAATTCCAGTAATATCCATCATCGATATGGCTAATTATTTCATCCTCACCCACAGTTTTTATACTGGACAGCAAATGAAAGCATATAAAAGCTTGCAAGGTTTCAAATTGTATGAAGCAGGACTAGTCCAAGAAATTTATGGGAAAAGAGTGAACGAAACAGCTTTTGTAGTTATTGGCAAGGTAAGATGTATTTTAATGATATTCATTAGGTTTATTCGCATACTAATCAGTGTTCTTAATTGTTATAACTAAAAGTAAACTTTATATTTCAGGTGAAACATTCACAACGTCTTAAGGAAAAGCTTCTGAATTCATGGGTTATTGTCCTAACTGACGGTAGTATTTCCAGTGGACATTGCACTTGTATGGCAGGCTTAGGAGAAGTGTGCAGTCATATAGCAGCAATTGTTTTTCTCCTTCACACCCGCTCTCAGTCTAAGGATGAAGAAGCGTGTACCTCAAAGCTGGCAATGTGGCCTGTCTATATCTATATGATATGTCTATATCTTCATATTGTTCCTCCAGAAAAAATAAATATACTTTCATGAAGGTCCTAATTTGCTGTCATATAACAATTACAGCAAAATCACTAGATACCTGCTCTACTTGCTCTTTTCGTTTAACCGAACGTTTAAACCTACTGACTTGAGTTTTACCAACAGGATTGGCAATTATGTACCCCATATTTTGGGTTGGAATCCAGTCAGGGTTGTCTTTATCCAATAACTCTGCAGGAGTCCCTGAAAAATATTTTAAATAAAGAGTTCACCTTTTTTCACTTATTCAAGTAAACTTACCTGTTATAAAATGTTTAGAACAGACTCGTGCATATTTCAATTGAATTTCACTAAAAGGTCCCCTTTTCAATGCTTTAATCCATTTCTCTTGCCTTTCTAGTGATACAGCATTTGAATAATCACCAGCATTCTTGAGGGCAGCAGGGATTCTATAAAATCTCACTTTGTCTCGGTTTGCTCTCATACCACAATTAACCACGGCACAAAACTATGGCATTTTCTCTAATAAACTCCAACAATAATCAAATAATCAGAAAAAACTTTAAATTCGACAAACAACTCAAAAAATTATGAAACTTAAATGACAATTCAGCACAACTGTTTGCATAACAATGCTTTGTTTGTCCTCCAGGCAAAATGGCCGAAGTCGCGTGACGTCATATGAAAATGGTCAATACCGTCTCTGATGTTTTGTTGCTTCAAAGCAAAAGCCACTGCAGCCATGATTTCTTCCATGTCCAACTTTTTATACCCTTCATGCAACACTTAATTTTTGCTGACAGGGTTTCTTTTTCTTACTTTTATTAATTGTTTTGTTATTTTCAATTTATCCAACAGACTGAAAATGCTTAGAAACGAAATTTAGGTATTTTTTCCACAAATTATATCAAGATGTATGGATTCAAAGTGCATGCACTCTATATGATTAAATGTGGTATCACTCAATTGATTTATTGTTGATTTAATGAAA
Organism: Cynegetis impunctata; assembly: GCA_030704885.1. NCBI lineage: Eukaryota > Metazoa > Arthropoda > Insecta > Coleoptera > Coccinellidae > Cynegetis > Cynegetis impunctata. The sequence goes on from JARQZK010003716.1 coordinate 73,895, forward strand.
AAATGTGAATATATATATATATATATATATATATATATATATATATATATATATAATTTTGAAAATGCTATTTTGAATCGATAATTTCTGAATATTGTTTTCATTTGATAATTTATAAATTTAAATTGCCAAATATGCAGCTCTACGGTTCAGGGGGCTCACACAAATGTGACCACCTGTGACAAGGACGCTGCGGGAGCTCCAAAAATCATTAAATTTGTGTGACGTAATTTATGGATTACCCCTAAGGATTTTCCAAGATAATTATAAAATATAACTATTCTATTCAGAAGTCGACAAAAAGCCGTTTGGATTAATGTATTCGTTTCCGCTAAGAAACACAACGCTTCAGCGTATTATAATAAAGCCATTACCACGAATTTTATTACACATAATAAAATTAATTGAATAGGGTATCACGTTTCTGAATATTATTGCAGCGATAAAGATAACTGTTACATATTATCAAGATCATAAATAAGCTGCTCAAAAATTGAAATGAACTATGTACTGAATTTATTATAATCTTGCCATATTAATTATTGGAAAATGTGAAAAAATTCTTTTCATATTAAATTTTTAATAATTTTATTTAACTCGAATGACATGTTTCGGTACACTATAACATCATCAGATACATATTTATATCTGCTGATAATACAGAGTACCGGAACGCGTCATATCTCCCATTTAAATTAAATTTATATAGAATAAAGTATAAACTTTAAAATAAAACACACTTGGCTTATGTTTCACTATATAAAAATATTTAGATACTGTATTTAGCAGTAACGAAAGTCGACATGTTTCGAGTTATGAACTCATTATCAAGACTCACTACAGGAGAGTATTACATCCTATTTTATAAAACAGACAAAAGCAAAGGTGACACCTGGAAATAAATTTGTTCGTTTAAAAGGGGTAATTGACTATTATGGGCGGAACTTATTTCGAGAATTTCAAGAAGGTCAAGGCGCTTTCCTTTGTTGCCTGAATGTAATTGGGTTTTGTTGAAATCCAGGAAATGATTAAATTTTATACAGTGTTCTGAGATGCCAGTGGTATTTTTATTTTGTAAAATTGACTTTTTATGTTCTTCAACACGAATGTTTATACTCCTTCCTGTTTGTCCAATATAGAAAGCAGGACATTCGTCGCAAAATATTTTGTAAGCAACACTTTTTTCTCCGATGTTAGATTTTTCTTTCTTATTGACCAAGAATGACTTCAAGTTTCTTTTATTTCTACAAATTGTTTTAACGTTATTTTTCGATGGTCTGTTACAAATTTTGCTACTCAAATTCAGCACATAATTTATTGAGAAGTATTTTTGTTCTCCATTAGTAGTTTGCGTGGGGTATATTGAATTCAACAGATACTTTCTTCGTTTTTTCCCTTTAGCTTGTCGATAAGACTTTCATTGTAACCGTTATTGGTGGCTAATAATTTAATTGTACTAACTTCGGTTTGAAAATTTGTTTCCGATAATGGAATAGTGAACCACCTATATATGAACGAATGAAAAGCACTGAGTTTTATTTTAATGTGTTAGTTACTGTCGCTGTGAATTTATATATTTTATCCTTCATTGTCTTTATCAATGTTCATTTAGCATCCCAAGATGTTATGAGAAGTCTATTTATTACTTGCAAAATTGAAAACTCTGGAAACTGCGCGTTTTTTGTAACAAAATTACTCTAAAGAGAGAAGATTTTTGATATTATGTGTTTTTTACTTGTCTCAAAAGTACTACCTTCGATTCAACGAGTACTTGCCAAGAGCCCGAAACACTATTAACTAAAATAATAATTGTAACATCCAACAGTTTATCTTCAACCATAAATATCCCTTGAAACGAACTGGAGGTACTGGCGGACTTCCCTCATTTTGTGACCAATTGGGATATATACAGTTTTTTAGAGGTACCTATTGATCACACAATTCATACTAAAACTAACTAAAATAACTCAATAGCTGAAGCTGAGCCTCATGAAATATTTCAACACCGATATCTGTAATTAAATATTTTCACAGTTCCTACAACTCAATTTATTTTACTTAAGGATTATAGAAAACCCAAATAGAGAAATGTGTTCTTGTATTCAACAATCTAGTATGGAATAAACATTTGTGAATATGCTCAAGTAATCAAGCAAAATAGTTCCAAATTATCTCCCAAAAATAACTTATATACTACAAAGTAGAGGTTACTATTAATTAATTGAAAATAAGGATGATTGTTTCTGAAAAAGGAAATTCCAATGCATTGTCTACTGCGATCTGATCTAGAATTAAATACTAAAAGTTTCATCAAAATCTAGTGAGAGAACTAAATTTTCCTTATAACCTATATTAAGTAATACCTACTGAACAATAGTCAATTTTCAACATTGTATTGAAACTTGTGAACTACGTATACACATTTTTTAAATTTCACTAAATGGATTGAATAACCATTTTATTTCAATGTGTGCAAATTGCTAAAAGTGGGATGTATATGAAAATTTCATTTAAAATTGATTTTTCAATATATTTACTGCAATATAATGTACATGAGACGCGAAATCAACATAATAGAGATAGATATACCACTAGTATTGTTGTCTTGGATTTTCTCGTAAAAAAAATTCCAAGCTGGACAGCTATGTTTGTATCTATCAATCTGGAGCAATTCTAGGAAATTAAGTTTTACATAATGATAATATGAATCCCATATTTGATAAACAAAGCTCTGTTTAGCTTATGAAATTCTGGTCTGAAAGCTTTTGAGCCATAGAATAATTATTATAACTAGGTACCAAATTTTATGTTTTAGGTACCTTCTTCTTCTTATAGCGCCGTCTCCCTGCGGAGGTTGGCGGTCCAATTAGCTATTATGACTCGAGAAACTGCACCTCTGAAGATCTCTGTAGAGGTTCGTCCAAGCCATCTCCTCAGATCTTGAGCCATGAGTTTGGGCGTCGTCCTATTGATCGTTTCCCCTGGACCTTTCCCTCGATGACCAGTCGGAGGGTTTCGTACTTTTCACCGCGCATGATGTGCCCGATGTATTGGAGTTTCCTCTCCTTGACAGTTGTCATCAGTTCTAAAGATTTGCCCATCATGTTGAGGACTTCGATGTTTGTCCGTCTTGCCATCCATGATATCCGTAATACCCTTCGGTACAGGTACATCTCGAATGCATCAATACGTTTTTCCATCTCCTGGTTAAACGTCCAGCTTTCACACCCATAGAGCAGGACAGGAAAAATATAACACCGTAACAATCGTACACGGAGCTGAAGGCTCAGATCGCGAGATGTAAAAAGATTTTTCATGTTAATGAAGGATCTGCGAGCCTGCTCGATTCTTGCCTTAATCTCAATTTTTGGGTCACATTGTTCGTTGACGATAGCGCCTAGGTATCGAAATGTTGGTACTTGTTCGACAAGTTTATCATCTATATATAAAAGGGCGGGTGTTGGTTGTTTAGAGAAAACCATGAGCTTCGTTTTTTTGATGTTCACGAAGAGGCCGAAACGCTGGCTATGCTCCACGATGCGATCCATAGCTCTCTGTGTGTCTGTAAGGCTGTCGGCTATTACCACGGTATCGTCTGCATAGCGGAGGTTGCTGATTCTTTTACCGTTCATCTTGATACCTATATCGACATAGGTACCTACCCATCTAATTCATTATTTTTGTGAACTTTTGATTTATTGCTGTTTATATGTTATTTCCGTTATATTGTGGTTTGATAAAAGACCCCTACACACGGGCGTTGATGTCTTAACACATCAACGTGCATCCAAGAACGTGTATAACCAATAACGTTAATAGGCCCCTACTCACGGACGTTGATGTCTTAACACATCAACGTGCATCCAAGAACGTGCAACCAATAACGTTAATGTGGATGTAAAAATACCCACGTTTTTGAATGCACACTCCGGATGAACGTCGCGTTGATGTTTCCTGAATCGCTGGAACTTTTGAATGCGCATTCAAATGAACACGTGCATCTCTCAACGTGTGGAGGCGATTCACCGATATTAATTTCTATTTTTCTTTTCAAGAGCATAAGTACACGCCACTGTCGCAAGAGCTGAACATTTTCCTTCGAATAAAACTATGGTTTTGTTATAATATAAAACTATGGTTTTGTTCGAACATGTGTACGCAATCTGCTTGCACGTTTTTGGATGCAAAAATAGCCACGTTTTTGAATACACAACCCGGATGAACGCCGCGTTGATGTTTTCTGAATCGCTTGCATTTTTGGATGCGCATTCCAATGAACACGTACAGGTGTTAACGTGTGGATGCGATTTAACGTTATATTGATTGTACAATCTTGGATGCACGTTGATGTGTCAAGACAAAACTGTAGTTCTGTACGTACGTGTGTATGCAATCAGGTTTTTGGATGCACGTCGATGTATTAATTCATCGACGTCCGTGTGTACCCCGCAAAAAGTGATTTGAATTTTTCACTCGAATTTCGGATGTAAGTTAGGCTGTGATATTTGATATTATCTCTGATAAGGGGAACCACCTGTCAAATCGCCGTTTTGAAATTCTTCTAATCTATCATATTACCTATTATTTTAGGGTTATAATTATTATTTACAACATATTTAATTGTGTTTTTATTGATGTTGAAATTAACGTTCGAAATCAGAATATTCACTTAATTATGAACCATACTATTGGAAGTTCCATATTTTTGTGTTGAAGTACATGTACGAAGTTACTACGAGGTTCTCCATGCGTGACGGTTTGTGGGAAATTGAAAAGCTATGTCTATTGTCCAATTTGGTTATTTTTAGATCTAAATAATTGATTGAGTTATCATATTCTATTTCTAAAGTTAATTCTATTTAAGTGTGCAAAGAGATGATGAAACCTGTGAATTCGGAACGAATATATTGTTACCTATGTTCGATGTGAAGGTGAACGAAAATAGGTTTGAATTACGTTGACTCAAGCGAATTGAGTTGGAGGGGTATAAAAGGAATAAGTGAAGATAAACCATGTTTTAATCATTGGAAATCACGACGATTTTATAAATGAAAATGAATCAGTGGAAAAAAATACATATCTGTGGAATGTATTTGTGGAACTTCCGTATGCCTTAAAAGGAAGTATTCAGAATTAACTTTCAAGAAAATGGCAATAGTTCCACAATCTGTTATTTCAGATTCGTCATTCAGGAGCCAGAAAAACAAACATTTTATTAATTTCCGAGAGCTTAAGCGAATAATGAAAACCTAAATAGGCAATTTTAGATAGGTATCATCGAAATGAGAGCAGACATTTGAGTAAAATCGATGAGATATTACCGTATGTAGGGAAATCAGTAGTACAACTGTGTTCGACAACGTTGTTCTACAACGTGTTGGTTCTAGAACCAAGACGTTGTAGAACCCAACCTTCACGTTATAGAACCCAACCCTCACGTTGTAGAACCCAACCCTCAAGTTCTAGAACCAAGACGTTGTAGAACCCAACCCCCTCGTTGTAGAACCCAACCCTCACGTTGTAGAATCCAACACGTTATAGAAACACCTCCTAAGTCGCGCATGCGCAGAACTGACATTTCGGACTGAAAAGTTGAAGTGGCCTAGAACGAACACAGTTGTACTACTGAAATCGAATACAATACATTCAAATGCAAAAATATACTGAATCTCATGCTCATTTATGCGTGAAATTTGGTTTATTTCTGCAACAAATTAAAGTCATAATATTAATATGTCAACTGGGCAATACTGCCTACTTTTCGTCCCGATCAAACATTCTCCAGATAAATGAAGGAATGACGTTTTGTTTTGTTTTTCAATGTCATGTCAATCCAGAGTCTGAGAGTACTGGGACATATAATATGCTTGATTCAACTTCTGTGAACGTACAGGTGCACTCAAGTGTCCAGAATTTAGAACATTAGTTTCAGTAGTGTCTAGGGTGAAAATAAAAATATCTTAGCTCCCTGTGGGCCAATGGTTATTGATTGGATGTAAAAACAATGCATTGATTGAAATTATTGCGTTCTTTTTTTCGTATTTAATGCTTGAGTATAAAGAAAAGATTCTGAAACTCCGATGCTGGAACAAGTTCAACGTTTTCGTCATAAGTTGAAATGGTTATGATTATTACGTCTGATATTTGACTATTTGATTCTAATTATTGAATTATAGTTCCGGAATTCTTGTCGCACCATTTCAGGTGAATGTGGTAAACTAAACTGGATTTGACTTATATTGAAGTTACTATATATATTTTCAGAACTCCAATGCAAGATATTCTGTAGCTGTTCGGTAGGAGAATATCTGATCCCAGTAGTATTAATGGAACATACATACTGATTGCTTTTACCTTGTGAATGTATATTTCATTATCTCTCAAATACAATACTTCATTGAAATGTAGTAAGAATGCTTTTTTCCAGAGAGTTTTATTCAAAGAGAGACTTTAAATACACCAGTTGCCTTTGAAATATATGAGATAACATTCAAGTCTCCAAGTGAAATTGTCTGATAAGCTTTGGCTAGGGGACCGCTTCTGATTTCCTGTAATTTTTTTCTTGTTTATTCGAAATATATAAAAAGTGTAAAGTAGATATGTACCTATTAGGAATATTTTAGATAGTTCTCAGATTTGAGTGCTTAGCAATTATCGAAATTATTGATTTAGAATGTAGCAAAAAGTGTGCTAAGCACAAGACTAAACATTCAAGCTATTCCTTTTTCTCCAATCCGTGGACCTACTAAGACCTAACTAAAATGAAATCATATTTTTTCACTGAAAAGAAGCCGATGTTATAATTACATATTACTAATACATATTCGTCATAAGTGAAATTGAATATTTTTTCCTTATTAACTTTAAATTTTTCTGATGTTTTTATGTATTATTTTTTTTGTATATCTTAAAAGGTATTTATTTTTGTGGTAGACTCAAATTATATTTGATTTCAAATTAGTGCATAAACAAATAACATGATGAAAAAGAAAAAGTATCAAGATAATTTGAAATAAGATGTTTGACTAAATGACAAGTTTAAACAATAAGTACCTATTCAAAATGAAGTGAAATTCAAACTAGTGGATAAATAAGTTAAAATGGAATATGTACGTATCTGAAAGAGTAAATAGAATGAGATTAGTGATGATAAAAATGAAATAATAAAAAAAATTGGGTATCTCTATCCGTTCTCAAATGAATAGTGATATATAACAATATGAACAGAACTGAAAAAGAATATTTTGTATTGTAAGCAAACTCTATACAATATATATATATATATATATATATATATATATATATATATATATATATATATATATATATACATATATATATATATATATATATATATATATATATATATATATATATATATATATATATTTATATATATATATATATATATATATATATATATATATATATATATATATATATATATATATATATAATTATTATTCAACTTCTGTTTCACGTAGCCTAACACAACTTTATTTTGCTACCAACTACCAAGGTCGTATTTTCTACTCTTTTTTGTGATTACAAACCGCAAAAAAGTCATATTAGTACATCAAATGGGCGGCGTTGCGTCAAAAGAATTAAAACGTTCAAAAGGCACATCCCTAACATTAACTCAATTCATAACAAAATTTAGGTTTTCAAGCTGAAATTGGAGGGCCAATGCTCTAAACCCCGCATAAAAATGGTAGCGGCTTACGAAAAGAACCACTGAAAGACACTTTTTTAACACTCATATATATATATATATATAGACATATATATATATATATATATATATATATATATATATATATATATATATATATATATATATATATATATATATATATATATATATATATAAAGTTTATTTGTTTTGAACTTACAGGCTTTGTTTGATGAATAATTCAACTCAATTTTTTCTAAAACTTTTATATTCTAGTCTGGATATCAGAAGAACATCCTTCATTAATGGAATAATATGGAGTTTCAGAAACTGCAAAACAATAATAAAACATTGAATGGAATTGGCATTTACTTGGTGAAAGTTCATATTCATAACTTTATGGGAATCCATATACATAAATAAATATAAAAATTCCGGAAATTAAGTTAACGACCAGATTGAAGTAAACCCTTCTCCTCTCCTTAATTTGTTCAATGTAGGTACCTACTAATAGCTCAGAATGAATTGCTTATTGTTATTTAGTTTCTCTAAGTACCCCTCTGTTATGTTCAATTTTCGTATAAATAGATAGTTTTGTGATACCATAGTTTTTTTTTTTTTAACTCGAGGGACCTACAGTTTAACGCCGGTTCCGAACGGCCTATGGGCTTGTAAACTATGTACATTACCCAACAATTTTTAATCAAATATAACCACTAAATTCCAGACATACACAACACCCAAGAGCGAGGTGGGACTCGAACCCACAATCCTCGGTTTACAAACGGTACAAGGCGGTACACCTTACCGCTGGTCTACCGAGGCCTCTAACCATAGTTTAGTACGAGATGAAGTCAATGTTATGACGAAACGCGTTTACTCAATAGATTTTCATTTTAACCTGTGAAAAGTTAGTTTTTTATTTCTTTATAAAGTTATGAATAATAAAACATTCAAAACTTAGGAATATTTCGACATATTAAAATCATGGAAAATAATATCTAGCTTATTATCGTACTTTTCACTGTGCTAGTGTCAGTGTGAGTTGTTCGTCGTTGGTTCTATCTGGTTTTCTTCTTCATATTTATTGTATTCGTCTTGTCAGTAGCGATAACCAGACTAAATGCACATAAATATATCAAAAATTCGACAATGGCACTAAACAAGCAAAATACAACTAACAAACTCGAGTTAAAACACTGACGAACCTGATTGAATCCAGCCAAGAGACAAGAATTATGGGAAATGATACACATATAACAAAGAAATAGAGAAAATATCAATCGACAGACAGGACATAAAACAACAGAGTAAATATATAGGTATATATATATATATATATATATATATATATATATATATATATATATATATATATATATATATATATATATATATGACATCAAAACCTCAAAGATCATGGTTCTGGAGGTACAAAACGGATATAAAAACGACTTCGGCACCTCATTTTAATTTTTGACATGAAGTAATCTATTTATTTTCTGGGAAAATTCAACTCAAAAAAAAATTTGGGATGTTTACGCACTGTGCAAGAAAGCTCTATATTCTATTAATTGATTCATGAAGACTGAGTTTATCGTCTCGGAAAATCTGGATGTTATTCTCCCTAAAATATTTCTGTTATTTTTTGAAGCTGAAATGAAAATAATGTCCCACAGTTTCTAAGAAAAGTTGAAATAACTTCTATGAACTACGTCTGAAAGCTCTATTTTCAAAGCGATATCTGCACTTCCGATTCTCTGAGAACCGCTTACGGCGGACCCTCCACAGTAGTAAGAATTATTGAATATTTGGAATTGCAGTCCCAAAGTTTTTATCCCATTGTCTAGCTCCAGAAAGAAATTGTAGAAACGCCATCCATTCAAGTTATTTGTTCGGTCGTTTTCTTTTATTCTTCTACATTCAGCTATTGAAACGAAAGTCTGCCGTAGAACGTGAACCCGATTATTTTCGAGTCCATATAAAGGAATAATCCCTTGAGCCTTGGAAATATTTACTCTTTTACACAACCTTCCACTAAGTTTCTAAGCCCCAAGAATCCTTAGAATGAATTTTAAATCTATTACTGTAACACATATTCCTCGATAATGGTGTTTACAAGGCGTTGCGTTGCGTCAGCCAAATTCATTTGAAATTTTTTACTGCAACATTGTACTCCGACAAGGAGTAATAACTCCAATTGATGATCTAAGTACCATGCTAATGTAAATTACTGACTCAAATGATGGTGATTATAATTTCTACAAAGCCGTAATTATGAGGATTATATAACCGGCTATAAATAGATTGAGTATTGTCAATTGTTTCGTTAGTTTTCATGAAAATGTGCAGTTCGAAATAAATGGTGGAAATCCTTGGAAATAAATGCAATGAAATTTCTGGAATTCATTTATATTTGTGTAGATAATTCAGGCCAAATAGAGTTAAAACAAAAAACCGTTGAAAATATCTAGTTAGTAGATATTAGAGAAGTAATTTGAATTGTTTGCTGTTTTACCTAAACAAATTTCAAATGATAGCATTTCAACATTCTTCAAAAGATTTTCAGCAAGAAATATAAGATTCACTTTGGTGATCCGACTGTATATTTTTGTTGGAAAATATTCCTCTTTTCCAATGAAATTATAGGTTTAAAGTACTTATCAGAAATATTCGGCTGAAATCAGACAAGTGGAAAAATTTTCCTTAATGTAACCACGTTTTGTCTTTGAAAATGCATTACTGAACCTAAAATTAATCAAGTGCACAATTTTCGTCAATCTAGTTTGTATTAACGGAAAACGCCGATAAAGCAATTTAATTGCCACCGTTTATGTCTGATGATTTGCATGGACAAATGGATGCATGAAGAGCTGGATAAAAGATTTTTGATATTGTAATAAAACAGAATGGAATATATCGTGCTAGATTAAGTGATTAGATATATATATATATATATATATATATATATATATATATATATATATATATATATATATATATATATATATATATATATATATATATATATATATATATATATATATATATATATATATATATATATATATATATATATATATATATATATATATATATATATATATATATATATATATATATATATATATATATATCTACACAGAACGAAAAACGTACGTGAATATAATGAATAAAACCATTGAGATAATGTATTCGGACATCAATTTTCAACCGATGCTCAAGTTCATTGATTCAATGTATTATTATTGATTGCTTGATGTTCAAGTGATTATATCAATCCCCGAGAGGCATTGATTTCATCACCTGGATTTCAAAACAAAATACATTCTACTAATGACCATTGTGTATCAGTCAATCAACATCCAGCATGATATTAATGTTTTCTGTACATCAACCGATCACCTGCAGTCATTGAATTAAGGAATCCAGGACATTTACTCAATCAGCGATACATTGATTCTAATCCATGCGCACAATGACTTTCGAACATCGTTCAATGTTCGAAGACGTTAATATAATGTAGAAATACATCAATCTGAGCCTACTGGTTGCACCTTTTGTTTTCATAAATAAAATAGACTAGACTTATATATATATATATATATATATATATATATATATATATATATATATATATATATATATATATATATATATATATATATATATATATATATATATATATATATATATATATATATATATATATATATATATATATATATATATATATATATATATATATATATATATATATATATATATATATATATATATATAATAATATATATATATATATATATATATATATATATATATATATATATATATATATATATATATATATATATATATATATATATATATATATATATATATATATATATATATATATATATATATATATATATATATATATATATATATATATGTATATATATATATATATATATATATATAATATATATATATATATATATATATATATATATATATATATATATATATATATATATATATATATATATATGTATATAGTGACAAGTTTATAATTGCCAATAGGGAAAAAATGTCTATATATTATTGCTAATGCTCTAAGCAATTATGATGGCACTGTCAAACGAGTACGTTGCAAAGATAACTACAAACAGACACAAAAGATTCATTGAATTGGAATAATACAATTAATTTTTCAAATATTGACATAAGATATGTGTTTTACTGTATACAATTCCTGGATTAGCGCGAGGTTTAAAAAAAAGTATTCAATAAACGACCAAAACATAATACTTTCTGGAGAAAAACTTAAATTGGAAACATAAATAATATTTAAACAACTATTAACATCTCTTATAACATTGAAAAACTTATATCTAATTCCATCGAAGTATGTATATAACTCTCCTTGAATTTTTGTTATATCTTCGCCAATTGCGAACACAAAAGATTGAATTGAAGTTTCCTGCGAATTCAAAATGTATATCCATTCTTCAATTTCTTGTGGTGTTTTTGCAAGATATAAAAATGAGTGCTGTAAGAGAAAATTTTTTGGTATGCATTTTTCCAGTAATATCGTTCTTTACAACTTTGTTGGTGGCTGCCTCATCTCGCCCATCTACAAATAAAAATATATTATGGTCAAAAATGAAAAAGGTGAATTCCAGATTTTAGAAAACTGATTTTCTTTTTCATTGGGACTCTACTTTTTAATGAAATGAGTATGTTATGAACTTTAAATGATGTTCACGAAATATGTATCAAATTATTCTCAAGGTCTCATTTGATTTCATAACAAATGAAAAAAGTGTTCTCTTTCAACCCTGACATAGAATAATAATATCAAGCTCTGATTCACTGAAATACACAATCTACACAAGCAGATACTTACTTTCCTCGATATTTTCGATTTCCAATGGGCCTAGTAAATACTCAATCGCCTTGTCTTTGACATTGCCATTGAACAGAAATGCAATAATTTTTCACAGTTTTTGAGAAAAAAATTATCATTTTCGTTCTTCATGGTTGAGTCCATATCGATCTAGAAGTAAAGTTATAATAGTTAGTTGCAACTATAGCTATATTATACCTATTGAATGTTATAGGTAATACATGAAATTATACAAGATAAAATTAAAAATCATGAAAAATATACTTGTTGACCATGGATAATTTAATATATTACATAAAGTGAACAAGGAAAATTCTTCAATAATTTAAAAAAAACATACCTACGCCACAGTTGCAAAGTAGACATCTTATGTCAGAAAGTTTGTATTCTAGCGACGGGTTTCTGCATTTTCGATCTCAGCGGTGAATTGTTGTTTTCCAATATCTTTGGTGGTGGGCGCTCTTGGTTGTTATACAGATAGTTGTCCGACCATGATTTATATTGGGGAAAAGTAAATACTGAATATATATGAAGGTGCTTGGAATATTTCGATTTCTACTTCAGATCCAGATCACACTTACAGGTATGGTCACAACCTGCAATAAATGATTATTTTTCAAGATGATGTTGAAATAGTGTAGACCGTCAAATTTTAGTGAATAGTAGATTTTTTGTAAATACAATTTTCGTTTCAGTAATTTACTGAATTTACAGGGGTATTTAGCAAAACAATGTATGAGCAAGTTCCATTATTGAGCATATCTATTTCTTATAGCAAAATTCATAGTAGTTCGCGAAATAATATAAAAATTGTTCAAAATGCAATATATTTATATATTTTTAATATAAGTGCTCGAAACACGCCATGTTTTCATTCTTTCGTCTCTTTCAACACTGTTCAGTGTAACTACTTATTTTTTTGAGATTGTATTCTGGCAAAAAATATTTTCGTAACTTTTATTCAAATGTTATAAAAAACTAACAAGATTTAAAAAATACAGTTACTGTACTTACCACCTTCTAAAGAAACTGCTTCCACAAAAATTTACTTATACACAAATAACACTTCACCGTTTGGCTGTTAGCGTTAGATAGATACTCGTATAGCGAATTAGGCGGAAATTTGGCATATTTATGCTGAGACGGTGGGGGTGCAGCCAGAAATTCATCAATCCATGATTCTTTCCGCGTTGTCCCAATGCTCTCGGACATTGACCGAATGACTTAATACATTAGGTGATGAATGCAGTGCATTGCTATGATGAAATATACATAGGTTAATGTTTTCAATCATTAATGTTATGCCTATTGAACATAGCTTCATCAAAAGAGGGATTATGACAATGTGTCGTGATGATTAAAGGTACATAGTATTAATCACTATGTGGTCATTAACTTGATGTATTTTTCACATTGCTCTGTTGTAAATAACATTATAATGATGACTATTTTCATTAGATTCATGATTTAATTACATTATCATAATGACCTAGATTTCATTTATAACAACAAAATCGTTGACTGATCAATCACAGCAATTCATTATTATCAATAAATTTTGGACATTGTCCTAATGAAAAATACGTTATGATAATGAATATGCGGTCAATCATTGGCAGTGATTGATATCAGGCTCATTATTATTTTCTGTGTAATATATATAATTCTCGTATCACGGCGTGTGAAGTTAAATTCCTCCGAAATGGCTTGACCGGTTCTCATGAAATTGTGTGCCTATCGGGTAGATCTGAGAATCGGCCAACATCAATTTTTCATCCCCCTAAATGTTAAGGGTGGTCCACTTCTCAATTTTTATTTCTAATTTTTCAGACGAAAGCTTCTGTTCTATTTTTTTATGATGCAGCATTTAAAAATACATAAAACCCTAAATTTTCCCCGATCAACCCCTATTTTTTATTTGTTAAACTCCTCCGAAATGGCTCGACCGATTCTCATGAAATTTTGTATCTAAGAATCGGACAAATTCTATTTTTCATCCCCCTAAATGTCGAGGGTGGTCCCACCCCTTAATTTTTCATTTTATTTTTCAGACAAAATTTTCTGTTCTAACATTCAAAAATACATACAACCCAAAATTTTCATTCCTCTACAATCAACCGCTATTTTCATTTGTTGATTATAAACTTTAATTTTTTTGGATTCATATTTTTATTTTGTCATGACTTTTTCATTTTTTTTTCATTTTATCAACAGATCCACTATAGGGTTGCAACATGGCAATCGAAAATAACAATAGTCGGTTTGAGAATAGGTCGTAAAATATTTTTCATACCCCTAAGTGATTAGGGTGGTTCACCCCAAACATTTTATGAATGTTTTGGACGAAATATTTTATTTTTATTTTTTGTTTCATCAAAAAATACATACAACTCTAAATTTTCACTCTTCTATCAACAACCCACATTTTTTAATAACCATTTTAATAATTTAAACAACGTTTGCAGGGTAATAATGATAGATAGATTGTTAAATAGATAGATAGATAGAAAGACAGATAACTATCCAGATAGATAGATAGATAGTTAGATAATAAAAATAAATTATATGGGAGAACAAAGTTTGCTGGGTCAGCTAGTATATATATATATATATATATATATAAAGTATAAACTTTAAAATAAAAAACACTTGGCTTATGTTTCACAATATAACAAATATTTAGATACTGTATTTAGCAGTAACGAAAAGTCGACATGTTTCGAGTTATGAACTCATTATCAAGACTTGATAATGAGTTCATAACTCGAAACATGTCGACTTTTCGTTACTGCTAAATACAGTATCTAAATATTTGTTATATTGTGAAACATAAGCCAAGTGAGTTTTATTTTAAAGTTTATACTTTATTCTTTATGATGTTTCACTAAGTGATGTGCGAGAATTCAGTCTCAGTTATATATATATATATATATATATATATATATATATATATATATATATATATATATATATAGATATATATATATATATATATATATATATATATATATATATATATATATATATATATATATATATATATATATATATATATATATATATATATATATATATATATATATATATATATATATATATATATATATATATATATATATATATATATATATATATATATATATATATATATTTATAATATATATATATATATATATATATATATATATATATATATATATATATATATATATATATATATATATATATATAGATATATATATATATATATATATATATATATATATATATATATATAATATATATATACATATACATATATATATATATATATATATATATATATATATATATATATATATATATATATATATATATATATATATAATGATGAAATCTAGAAAAATTACAATATAAACAATGAAATATCAGAAATATTTTATTATATATATATTATTTTAACAGTACACTCTCAATTTTTTTCTGAAAAATTTTTGCATGAAATATTTCAACTCTTTGAAGAGGGTATTTTAAAATGTATTCTATTATAGGGATTATTCTCAGAAAATACAATTCAACCATTATATAATTTTGGAATAGAATAACCTCATACATTATTAGTTGCTATGCTTAATCTACTTTAAAAATTTCCGACATAAATTAACGAAGGGAAGTTCCTCACAGAAATTTCAAGATCAATATAGCACCTTGGGTAATGATACGGTTTTAAAAATCATGTTATCGCTTATCTGATTCGAACAAACATAATGAAAAATAAAGCCAACGAAAATGGCGTAGAATAGAAGCTTTATTCCCATTATTACAGCACTGACGAGTAGATATGATATCGCTCCAAAACATCTGCCCAATATCAATAAAGCAGATACCCCAATGTTCAATTCCGGTAATCGTCAATTTTTTCGGTCATACTCATGACTGTTATGTTCATATATTATCTGCTTTCACTAAGCGCTAAATGACAATTCTGTTTTCAAACTGTTGGCAAATATTCAATAATATATAAAAAGAATAAGTAGAAACATTTTTAAAGAGTTGGGACGCATGCCCTTTCACACGACCGACCTCTGTTACAACTATGGACATCTTCGCCATCAATATAATAACAGAGAATTTGGGAAGTATACAACACCCGAGAATACGGTGGGAATCGAAGTCGCGATAACTGTAACTCAAGTGATATATTGTAAACCATAGCGCTGGATGACCAAGCTTCCACGTAAAAATTTATTTTATCAGTAGCTCTGTATATATGGTCAACATAACAAGAACAATGTGCTGATAAATTATATGGATATTTTATGTGCTCCGATGCTTGAAATGCCAGTAAATACAATTTGAATGAATTTTTCATCATTTCTCTTGGACTAAACTTGAATCGGAAAACAATATTTTGATGGCATTCAAATATTCGTTTTATTAACGAAATTTTTACAACTATAAATCAATTCATATAGGCATAATGAGTATTCCTCTAGAATAGTAATCGTAATATGAGAATATTCAAGATTAAAGCGAATGTAACAAAAACAGTACTCAATTCGAGAATGAAGAATGCATTTCCATCAGAGTAGGTACCGTCTGAATATAGAAATACATCCGAACCAACAATAATTACGGAAGCTTGTATGATCATTTGTGCTTTATTGAGATCCAACACCATTAGTGGTAGAACAATTTGTTCCCCGTAATAGGAGTTATTTGCATTACATTACTGATTCTGAGTAACCGGGATTCTCCTTGTTACATCAGGACATATATACATGGCATATACGTACATAACCTTGGTATATAGTCCAGTCAATGACCATTTTCCCGTGTATTTGTCCCATACAGCACCGATTCTCATAAGAAATTGGATTTATGTTCTACTTACCATATATCTCAAAGTCTACCCTGTGGCAGGGGTTGCTTTTTCCCTGGGGGTGGATGCCACCCCTTCTTGGGGATGAAAAATTTTTCATTTAAAATAGGTACGGGAATCGATAAATTGACTAATTCTAAGCAACTTTTGTTTCATAAAGTTTTTTCTGAAAATCAATACTTTTCCACATATTCGCGGATGAAATTGTCGTTTTTCAGGCAAAAAAACCACGTTTTCAGATTCTTTTTCGCGAATAACTGGAAAAATATGCATTCTATCGAAAAAAATGTGGAGATCAAATTTATAGCTTATAAAAAACAAAGAAAATTGTGTGTTTGTGATGTATGCAGATCCAATACAAACGGAATTATTGCTTGTTGATATTGTTGGTACAATAACCAAAAACAAAAGCATTTTTTGAAAACTCATCAAACTTTTTTTAAAGTCCTTTGAAAAACCTTTATTTTCATTTTTTATAAAAGTTCTTAGCATCCAAACTTAGCGTGCTATGAAGAGAATAATGTCGATTCCTATTTTTTCGTTGGAAAAAAATAGTGAATATCTCACCTTCTCTTCCACCCTATTTGAAAAAAATCGTTGCCACATTACAATTCACTTCATTTATGTTTTTATAATACGTTCTGAGTGTTTGACCAGTTTAAAGTACTTCTTTTTGAAAAAAATTGAGTTTGAAGAGAGAATATCACATTCGTAATTTAGCGAAAAATTGCCTTTTCTTCAAAATAACTCAAAAACTATTAATGATATGAAAAATTTTGTAGAGTACGAAATTGTATGTTTTTCTCATTTGAAAATGTTGGCGTTTAATTTTTTTTATAAGATAAAAATTAAGTAAGATATGGCCAATTAAAGCTTGCGTGTGTTCGCGCAAAGTACCTTTTTTTAGCCCTTTTAGCATGAACCTTTTCAAAAATAAGATCTGAAAAAAGAATTTATTTAGATGAGCTTATAGCTCTTGAAAAAACCTACAAAATGCTTCTTTGGAAGACTTGATTGCTTGAAAACTAAGCGAGTTATGGGGAAAACCAAAAGCACATTTTTGTAGAAATTAGAATTAGAAAATATTGATGAGTACACATAGTGGTAAATACCAATCAACTTTCGACAATCAATAATTCCGTTTGTATTGGGTCAGAATACATCATAAATACACGATTTTCTTTGTTTTTTTATAAGCTATAATTTTGCTTTCTACAGGTTTTTCGACAGAATGCATATTTTTCTAGTTATTCGTGAAAAATTATCTAAGAACGTGGTTTTTTTGCCTGAAAACCGACAATTTCAGTGGCGAATAAGTCGGAAAGTATTGACTTTCAGAAAAAACTTCATAGAACAAAAGTTCCTTAGAATTAGTCAATTCATCGATTTCCGTACTTATTTTTAATGGAAATTTTTTCATCCCCAACAAGGGGTGGCATCGAGCCCCAGAGAAAAATCAACCTCCGTCACAGGGTAGACTTTGAATTAGATGGTAAGTTGAACCTTAATCCAAATTTTCATACAAATCGGTGCTGTATGGGATAAATACACAGTTTATACTTTGTTTACCATCATTTTCTGGACTAATAGTCGATTTCACATTACTGGAAGTCAAGGATCGATAAAATACTCCCATTTAGGAATAAATGTGAGACATTTCTTCCAAATTCATCAGTAATAAAATCAAATTCTTACCCATAGTTCACTAGTTTTTTCATCACCGGCATCTCGATATAATACGTTATCCTTTCATATTGCAAATATGGCTGAATGAATCTTCAGAATGTGAATTTATGAAATTTTAAATTCCACAATTTATGTAACTTTGAGAATAGCCTTTATATTCTGCGCAACGAAAAAGACAAAAACCATTACATAGTGCAAATATTTTACATTTATTACGTACATTATTGTGAACAATATATTCAAAAAACATCTATACACAACGGACCGTTTTCGTTCCCGCTTTCCCATTTCAACAGCAATGACGAATTGAGAAAATTGGAACATGATGGACAATCATTGGCATGTCTAGATACCCTCTTTAAAATGAGCGAATTTTAGTGAGATTGATCTGGTCGAAAAAGTAATGAGTAGGTGTATTAATTATATTTTTGAATGATTGTTTGATTAATTATGTAATCTTAATCCGAATATTATTATTACGCTTTACTGTTATACAGTTCATCGAAGATAAATACTGAATAAACATTGTTGCTTTTAGTGAAATTATTGAAGAACGATACAAACCTATTCAAGCCTAACAAATGTATTATATGCACATATATATATATATATATATATATATATATATATATATATATATATATATATATATATATATATATATATATATATATATATATATATATATGTATATATATATATATATATATATATATATATATATATATATATATATATATATATATATATATATATATATATATATATATATATATATATATATATATATATATATATATATATATTTATATATATATATATAATATATATATATATATATATATATATATATATATATATATATATATATATATATATAAATATATATATATATATATATATATAATATATATTTTTTTATATGATATATATATATATATATATATATATATATATATATATATATATATATATACATACATATGAAATTTTAAGAAACATTTATTTTACCATTTTTTCTGTGAAAGGTATTTATTATGAAATATAGTATGTATTAATTTTATTGTTAAAGATTATCTACCATTTCAGAAAAAGCTCCCATATAGTACTCATTTGTAAATTAGGTTTGAAACTCTTCGTTCGCAGATTTTGATTTCAAGGCATTCATGAAATTCGGATAATCTTCTGTATATAGGTTTCAGGTAGTCTTAACCTATAAACACAAAATGCGATAATTCAATTCTGATCAATTTCACGATTGGAATATATTCATTTTTTTAATATAATAATTTAAAAATATAATTTTTAAATCAACTTGTTCGTGCTGTCAGCTCTGAAGTCGATGTTTTTATAATCACATGTCCCACTTCTTCGAACGTTGTGCATAGGTCACGTGCGATTGCACACGTTGGCTAGGCTTCCTTTTTAAATTTAATTAATGCTCCTGGCAGATTGCGTTTACGGTCAGAAAGATACGTGCTGAAAAATCCGGGAGAATGAACCTCACTGGAGGATTTCCAATCATCCCAGAAAGCAGATTATGCCCGATTTTCACGGAACCCGCGCGTGTGTGTGCCGCAGTTCGTTAATACCGACAAACCCAATCAGGCGAACTCGTATGATAATAGTTTTCAGAAACAAAGCCCAATTTATCTTTTGTGCAGCGGCACGGCATCCTGTTAGACGGGCGCTGACGTCACCGGCGTGCCCTGGGAGCCTCTCATTGAGAGGCACGATAAGAGTCACTTCCTGGAAAGTTCTTTTGTAGTTGTCGCGGAGTGGTTTTCGCCATGCATTCAAGCATCCTCCAGAGATTACATTTTGTTCTCTACACGTCCCGTGCATTTAAGAACTACCCGTCAAAAGTTCCATTAACAATTGAAAGAATGGTCGTAAACTGGGGCCCTGTAATCATTACACGCCTCGATTGGGAACATGCTTCACTCTTCCACTATTCATTACACAATTATTCGCCTTTGTGAGTTGAAAGCGATAGAACAAACCTAGTATCGCTGTAAAATTTGATTGTTACAAGGAATGCCTAAGATTCTTATAGAGCTTTCCAAACAAGGGTACCCTAATCGAAAAACTGTGTAGAAAATGAAAATTAAAGCTGTTGTAATAAATCTTGTTATTAAATCTTGTTATTTCAACCTCATGTAGGTACTATAAGTAATACATTCAATAAACAAAACTCTAGGGCTAGGGTATCCGCACAACGCGCCTGGATGGTAGCCTGGCTGGTCGCTGGTAGCTGGTAAAATGTAAAATGTTGTTCTTCGAGCGACCAGCGAGATAGCCCGCTAGCATACAATCGAAAGGAACAGCGCGCACGTACGGTACCCCATAAGAAACTACGAAGATAATTCTTGCAGCCAGGCGACCAGCTAGGCTACCAGCTACCATCCAGGCTCGTTGTGCGGATACCCTTAGTAACTGAGGCGTATGTGATCCCAACATAGCGTTTTTAAATACTCTGGACATGCTCCAGGAGAGTATTGATAATTTTTTTAATTATTGAAGAATGTTCCTTGTTCACTTTATGTAATATATTGAATTGAAAATGGTTGGAAAAAACTTGTATATTTTTCATGATTTGATTTTAAAATTACAAATTCCAGGAAGAAAATAAAAGCTGGATTAATTATTTTTATGATTGAGAGCTAATAGCATTTGAATTTATTTTTTCTTAAATTTACTGTACGTTCTACAAATATAAATTTTTCTTCAGTTACTCCATTTCAATTTGTAAATACCTTATTCATTAAACTCATTGATTCGAGATTCATTGTTGCAAGGCTCTATTGATGTAATGTTTTCTGATAATCTTTTGAAGAAACTGAGTTGGACTACCAAGAAAAGTTAAACAATAATGTTTTTTCATTGTTCTGAACTTGGCTTAATTCCACTTAAATTGTTCCATTTTCTTGAACATATATGTTTCGCGCTATTAAACTATTATCATTAAATAGACATCGAAGACATAAAGCCAAACTATATTTCTGTTTTAAACATTATTTCTCTACCTCAATTTTCTTTATTCATGAAACTCCGCATTTTTGTGAATTCAAGCAAGATAACGACGGAACGGGTGAGATATTGTGCTTCCTCCTTTTAGCAGTTGTCAAATTTATATCAATTTCCTCAAAATTAGTGATATTTACTAGGTCAGCTGGATTACGCTTATTTGATATTCATTTCTCATTTCTTAGATAAGCAATCTGGTGCCAATGATATATATTCAACAAAGAAAGTTGAATTCGGGATAATGAAATTATAATGAAAAGAATGTTCGTTATTAATGTTTTTAATTGCTTGATGTGTCTAGAGTTGTTTGAAAGATAATATTTATTTTCGTACTCGTTTTCTCAATCGTTTCGAAATTTCCATTTAATCCACTTTAAATTAATGATCAAGGGTAAAATTATAAGCTTTGTTCTCAAAGTGAATGGAGCATTTGGTAGTTTGGGAAAATTAATGATAGGTATTGCAGACGGGTCTTGTTTATATCTTCAGTCAGTCTCCCAGAGCATTTACAACCTCCTACTGTTAGGAAATTGATAACTCCTTCATGGCACAAATTTATATGATTAATAAATTCAATTCCAGCAGAGGTTATTAAATCGATAATTTATCCATTATTTGCTGAGATAACGTACACTTTTGTGTGAGGTGAAATTATCTCTGCTATGAAAATCATTATTGTATTTTGAACAAAAAATTGTCATTATATACTGAAAAATAAAAGTGGACAAAAACTCAAACGAACGTAAATAAAATTTGTTTTAATATAAAACAGAGGAGCGGATATTGAGAGAGTTATAAAAATATACTGTATATATCTTTGGGGAACATAAATTATTCTAAGTCAATTAAACTAGCAATGGACATGAAAGTGAGTGATGAACAATTTAAAACATTAATATACTGAAATTTGTATTTCGTCTGGGGTGTTTTATTATATGTATATAATTGTATGTATACATATATGTCTGTATCTATATAATATACACAGGCGATTGAGAATTAGAACTGTTTCACGGAATACACGGTTTCGCTATATATAATGTATTAAATAGTAGGCACAATGAAATAAATTAAAAACGTTTGAGAAAAATTGAATGAAAGAAAAAATCAGAATTATTTATACTATGCTTACTATTACTTCGAGAGCAAATGCAAACTATTTAAAACGGTGATCTTTACATGACAGTAAGGGTGAGGTTTATGAAGAATTTATTAATAGAAAAGCAATATTCTCCTTAGGGAAATCTTCAATGTAACATATTTTCTGATGAAAATATTAATCTGAAAACATTATTGAATTAATCCGTTTCTGAAACTGCACAAGCCGTAAGCGTTGAAAGGATAGCATTTTAAATCACGTAGCAATACACATTTCCTCGATTCGCAAACTCGGATGGCATTAATCGCCTCCGTGGCAAAGTTTGACCAGATCTCCCAATCCGGAGAGTTCAAAAAGTGAGCCGCAAATGTGTGATTTTCTTCCATACCAGGGGATTTCGTTCGTTGTTGCTGTTTTCATCTCCAAGTTTTTCATCCAATACTTTGCTACGCCGTTCTGATGAGGTCCAAAGAATCCGAAACACGTGTTAACTTCTGCTTCGATATATGCAGACTATACCGATAATTGTGCTCTATTTGTTTAATATTCTATAGCGACAAATAAATTTCTCTGTTGTAGGTTACATATATGTATATATATATATATATATATATATATATATATATATATATATATATATATATATACATATATATATATATAGTTATATATATATATATATATATATATATATATATATCATTATTATTTTATTATATTATTATATTATTTTCAAACATTGCGTAGGTGAGGGTTTCTTTGGTTTCCCTTACCATCTGGTGATAACAATTTTGAATGTTAATATTGAACTGAATAGCATATACTAAGCAGCCCTGTTTTTTTCAATTTTTTTAAATCAATAAATGTCAAAGAAATTTCAATTACGAATATCATAGTGGAACGTCAAATTTTTTATTAAAATCGAGTTTTTCAAGATTCAACCAGCCTGTTATTGCTAATAATTATCAAGAGTTTAAAAATAGATCACAGGCAACAACTATTCGAATAAATATATATATATATATATATATATATATATATATATATATATATATATATATATATATATATATATATATATATATATATATATATATATATATATATATATATATATATATATATATATATATATATATATATATATATATATATATATATATATATATATATATATATATATATATATATATATATATATATATATATATATATATATATATATATATATATATATATATATATATATATATATATATATATATATATATATATATATATATATATATATATATATATATATATATATTATATATATATATATATATATATATATATATTATATATATATTATATATATATATATATTATATATATATATATATATATATATATATATATATTTATATATATATATATATATATATATATATATAGTGGACGCGAACATTTTCAAAAGTCGCAATCATCTTTTACTATGTACTAACTTAAGCCACTGATAAGTGTTGAACTATTAGTAAATTCAAAGAAATTTGTATCACCCAAATATATTGACAAAGAGAAAACATGACTTGAGAATATGAATATGAATATTGATACGTAAATAGAAGTACAATTGAAACTGATGTCTTCACTAACAGTGACAAATTTCGATAAAATGTCGACAATGATCGTAAACGATGTAGTTGCATGTCTGTTATTCACTCATAAATTAAATGATGTATTCACTTGCGAGAGTAATTAATAAAGATTAATGATGCCCGCTAAGTCCATTATTAAAACTAATTTCTGAATGAGATCCCACCCAGCGAGATCTACTTCTTATCCAACGATGATCTAATGATGTTTTTCAACAAAAAATTTGTAGTGTAGTCGTTGCTCAATTATGTATTTTTTCAATTCAGTATTGCTCTGTATACTGCGTCATCTCCTATCTCACTTAAAATGTATCATAGTCGCTAATTCAAACATATTGTATCACTTTGGAAGTTTTTGTGATGAACAAAATTCGTACCTGAATTTAATTTATGTGATGTTGGATATATATCAAACTTTTATTGAAAGAGAAGAAATAATAAACGAGAATCGATAAATGATTTCTGGCTAACTGCCATATTGCTATTTTCTTTCAAGATGAAGAAGAGTTCAGTCGCTTTATCCAGTGGCGGATTTACAGATTTGCCGCCTGTAGGCTATTAAATTTTTGCCGCCTCTAAATTATGATATCTTAGTCCACAATCATATCAGTTTTCTATCAATGAAATTCCAACTCTATGATTTGTGCTCCTTCATCCTCGTTACATCAACTTTTCCCGTATGGTTAGTATCATTGAGAACTATCGTGTACATCGTTGTAAGCAAAAAATATCTCAACCATGTACCACTTTTAAAGTAAGGTAAGGCATATCTTTAAACTATACAATACTTACATAATATGAATAAAGCTCACATAAGAAATATACATTTGGCGAACGTTGATAAATATTAACTTTGAATTCGCAATTCTACTCTTGCATAAATCCGATGTTTTCTCACATTGAACCGTACCTAACGACAAGATTAAAAAACATTAAAATTCTCCAAAGCATAAAAACAGTCTATTAAGTTTTGAGCTCTTGGGAAGTGTGAATATTGATTCTTTTTTACGTTTATGCAGATCAGATGAATATTCGTTTTTTGCACCTGCACGAATGCATTATCTTAAAAAAATTATTGATATCTTCCCTTGAAGATATTCTATTGGCTAAATATTTAGCCTAAAACCAAAAACAGATTCACAAATATGTATAACCCAATATTATTTTTGCGCCCCCCTGAAGACAAACTCACGAGCCGCCACTGCTTTTCATATAAAAAAAAGGAGTTTTGATGCCATATCATATGGATTTTTGAAGATCGTGTTCACAGTAAACACAATAACTTTCGAAAATATAATTTTTTCACTTCAATTTTTTTTTTATGTAGGTACCTACTCATTCGACTGGAGAGAAGCCGTTCGATAAAAAATTGCAGTTTTGTTTAATCTTATTATAATTAATTAATTCCGATTATCTGAAAAAATTGACTTTGTGAAAAAGCTATCAAATGTACCAATGTAAACATTCAATTTAAATAATTCATGTACGACATGAGCGCTTAAGGCTCATTTGGATGTTCCAAACTTTTTCTTACTACAAATAAAATAATTAATTGATGAAATTTATCAATTTTCTAATAAGCAAATTTTCTAACTTCATATTTTGTGGAGGGAATTTTTTTATTGTCGCAGTCGCTCAAGTATCAGTTATTCGATTAATTTAAACCAAAAGACTATATCTCTATGAGATATTAAACTAGTTTTTTATTTAATAAAAATTAGTAAATTTGAGTCAGTATTTTTTACGCATAAAGGAATAACTTTCTGAAATTCAATTTGATAATTTGCAAACTTGCTGCAGCAATCATGATTAGACCATCGATATTTTATCATGATGGAGTTGTGTAAGATCTCATAATTATTAAAAAAAATTATAGAAGTTATCAGTGGAGAACATATGTATAAATAACTAAGTTTCGACTATAATATCGAATCGCTATTGAGATAATCTAAAAATTCATGATCATTAATATATGATTAATAAAGCGTTTAGCAATTGTTTATGGAGAGATGTTGAAATATATATTATATAAATATTTTTTATATTTTATATAGGACTTTATTTCAATTTCTGTTAAATATTTTAATTTCTCTCCAATTCTCGAAATTCGTATTTTGTGTGTGTACAATTTTTTACAAAATTTACAAAATTTTTTCTATTTGTAAATCGAATTAAAAAATTTATGAACTAGATTTGAGCCCCTTAAAATTTGCCGCCCTAGGCTCCAGCCTACTCAGCCTGCTGGTAAATCCACCACTGGCTTTATTACAATACAAAAATAAATCAAACTTGGAGAAAACTCTTGAGCAGTGGAGATCCGTTACTAAGGTTGTATTTTGTCTCAATTTTTGTTCTTTTTCATATACATATATGTCTTTCCGGAGAGGCTGAAGTGCGCCCAAGTCAAGGCCATCTTTAAAAAGGGCGATAACAATGATATCGGAAACTATCGACCCATTGCCATCCTGCCCTGTATAAGCAAGGTTTTCGAAAAAATTATATATAATAGGTTGGAGGCTTTCTTTGAAAACTTCCAGATAATCAGAAGTGAACAAAATGGTTTCAGAAAGGGTAAAAGTACCATACGTGAAATTTACATAGCACTTCGGCATATACTAAAATCACTAAACAGCGACAAACTCACACTGGCTATGTGCGTCGGCTTATCGAAAGCATTCGATAGTGTCGACCACGAAATCCTCATGATAAAGCTCGAACGTTGCGGCATACGTGGCATAGCCCTGAACTTGGTACGCTCCTACCTTCATGAAAGGACTCAATATGTAGCTGAGAGAGATGTCAGTGGGTATCTCATAAAATCAGATAAGAGATCAGTAAAAAAAGGGGTACCCCAAGGTTCGATTTTGGGCCCCCTTTTATACATACTGTACACGAATGATCTTCCAGAATTTGTCAACAATTTGATTATACATTTTGCTGACGATACCTCCGCAATTATTAGCGACTCAGACTTTTCGGGTTTGAGGCATAAACTCTTTGAATGCTTAAATCTCCTAAAAACATGGTTTACAAACAACAACCTAAAATTGAATATTGATAAAACGCAAATTATAAAGTTTTCTTATGGTTCAAACACAAAAAATTTAATATTACATCATGACACAACCACTCTGAATGTAACCAACCAGATTACATTTCTAGGACTAGGTATTGATTCACGACTGAATTGGTCATACCACATTGATTGTTTAGCCAAAAGCCTATCTCGGTACTCTTTCGCATTAAAAAAGATTAGAGAGCTGGTAAACTTAAAAACAGCAATCATTACCTATCACGCACATATAGAGTCTAGAATTCGCTATGGTTTGATCTTTTGGGGAAATGCTAGTGAGGCCGATCGACTGTTTAGAATACAGAAAAGGTGTGTTCGGCTACAGAGATCATTGTAGAGAAATTTTTTCTGGTAAAAAAGTATTCACTTTGTATAGTTTTTTTATATATGAGGCTATAATGTTTATAAAAAATAATCCGAACCTATTCCAGGAGAATATTAGAAATCACGGGCTTAACACAAGAAACATAGGCGACCTGAAAAGCGATCGCTTTAAATACACATACCTGCAAAAAAACGCGGTGCACAGTTTTCTTGAAATATATAATAAATTTATTAAATCATTTCCAAATAATATAAGTGACCTCCCTCCAAGGCGGCTGAAGGGTAGGTTAAGGGAAATTCTCACTCAAAAGGCTTACTACGGGGTGCAGGAGTATTTGAACGACTCTTTTAGTTTTTAGTTGTTATGTCCCTATGTACATGTAATTTTGTGTGTTTTATTTTGGTATTTTGTTGTTCTAAAATTGTATAATTTTTACTTTTAATTTTAATTTTAAATCTTACTCTGACGTGTTCTACACCTATATGGTTAACTCTAGTGTATTATGTAAATGCCTAGGTGAACAAATAAATGATTTCTTCTTCTTCTTCTTCTTCTTCTTCTTCAACATGGATGTGAACAAATCTAAAAACTGAAAAACAGACATAAAATTCTCATGATGGAATGGCGGCGGTTACGAAAAATAGTTGAAACTACCGAAACGCACTTCCCTAGCATTAACTCAATCCACGAAATTTCAACCCTCGATCTCGATCTGGAGAACCTGTGGGGGTAAGCAAAAAGTTCAAAAAGCGCAAAAAACTTAAAACTCTACATAAAAATGATGAATCGTGAACTTCGTTCACATTGAAATTTTCAATCCTCTATCCTAATTTTGGGATGAATAAATACTTGTGTTTTTCGTTACATATATCCTCAAAAGAGCACCAGAAAGGCAGAATTACAGTTACGTTTAGTTCATAATTAATTTCCACATTTTCTGCCACCAGACTGAAAAATGTTCCCCTGCCCGAAGGTTGAAAATTTCAAAATTTTTACTGAATATTCTTCCGATACGGTGTATTAACCTAACATTTGCAGGGAAAATATGAACAAACATGCGTCAGCAGTGATGTTTAATTCTTTTCTCTCGTTTTTGTTCATTTTCTCAATAAATTCTTAACTCTTAAGTTAATTTGGAATGACTGTATATGTGAAAAAATCCTTCAAAGTTACAAAAAATATATGATGAAATTCATGGAACGTGGTTTTATTCGATGCACTCTGTTGTAAGGGATGATGAGTAATGATGGAAAAACCTATTTGTCAGCAGTATATTTCTGGTGTGTTTTTCATATTGATCTGAAATACTCAGCATAGTATAAAATTTGATGACAATGCTACATCGAAAGTAAAGGTGATCCATGATATACATTATACACCTCGAGGAAAAACCATCCTGCAGCATGATTCATAATTTCTTTGGCAATGCAAATTGAATTACACGACTCGACAAAAAAAATTTCTTTCTTTGTCCTAAAGTTTATTTTATGATTTTCTGGTTAATTATGCACCAAAACGGAAATAAAATATATTTTTTATGAATAAAGTTTGCTTTTGAAGATTTTAAAAAAAATTGTTCGCAAATTTTACTGATTTTTGCCGATGAAAAATTTCCAAACATGCTTAATAGGGTTCAAAAAGCAAGTTGGAGCAGTTTTAAAGCAGTATTCTCTGGATTTTCAGAATGTAACAAAGCTGAAAACTACCAAAAGCTAGTTGAAAATATTTTGAAAAATTTCAAAACCAGGATGTTATTAAAAGTACGTATGCTGCATGCTCATTTAAATATACCTTAAAAACGTTTCCATCAAGATATTATGAACTTCGAACAACTTTATCAAGGCCAATACAATTGAAATATGATGGAAGACTATATTTGGGGTTTAATGAGAGAAAGCAGTTATGAACATAAAACAAAAAGTGGTACTGCGCACTTTTGAATTATTTTCCACTTTTTGTAAGTTAGTTTGATAGTCAAAATGAATAAAAATAATATATATATATATATATATATATATATATTTGTATTGGTTTATCATAAAATTAAAATTAAAAGCACAGATTTTTGAAAATATCGTTTATATGTTCTCCTGGACACAAAAGCAAACTTTTTCATGACATATAATTTCTTTTCGTTCAACTATGATCCAATCTACCGAAATTTCATACTTTAATGCCAATCTCAAATTTTGTGTTGACCCGTGTTATCAATGAACAATTTTTAGCACGTTATAAAAAAACTTACTTATCAAGTATTGGAAAAATAATTTAATTGAAATGAATAACCATTTCAATTAAATTATTCTTACAAAACAGATCTATCAATAATCCATATTGGATAATCTAGGGCTCAAGCTAACAAAAGTAACTGAAAAAATCAAAAACAATTATGCCCATATAAACAGACACGCAAGTTTACATACGTAATAGATCAGTTTTAGCAATTAAACTATTTCAATATTGATATTATCCCTTTTTTGTTCTTTTTATTAATTTTTCTGCATGTACTTCTTAGGTGCTTTAAATAGAGTCTAATAGAATCTGAAGCAAATGCAATAACGTAATTTGAATATCATCGAACATGCCTAAATGAAAATCTTGTGTCATAGTAGATGAGTGACGAACAATTCAGCTATACATGCAATGATTCATAACTGTTATTGAAATTCATGATAAAAAAATATGAGTTAGTCTTATAAAAGTAACCTGTGAGTTTTTTCTCACTAGGGACCTACAGTTTAATGCTGCCCATGCAGTGGACGCCAGTTCAACATGTGACTGCTTATGGCGACGAATTCATGGCAGCATCAGCTATTAGAACACGCCTGATTGCACGGCAGCCCATTGGCTGCACCCAGCCAGAGAGCTAGAGTAAGCGATTGTGTGTGGAATATATCGGACGTCCGCACACTTGTAGCAGCCAGACATATAATAAAAAGGTACATTACAGTAGTTTTTACTTATGTAGGTACCAATGTTTCTTATTGATTTATACAATCTCTCATAGGAGTATCTATCCTTATTCTTGATTTAATTTGTTGAATCTGCTGAAAGATTACCTTCTTTTATTGCTAGAAAACTAAGCCTTTTGAATGTCGTTCTAAAAAAGGGGATGAATCCAATGTCTTTTACATGCTTTGAGTTTCTAAGGAGACAGAAGAAAACAATTGCAAACTTTTGCAAGTATATATCGCTCTAAGGAATGATCATTTCTGGCCGTATATGTATATATATATATATATATATATATATATATATATATATATATATATATATATATATAAAAAGACAAGTTGTTTTCTTATTATTTAATTTTTTAATATATATATATATATATTTCGGCTTTCGCAGCCGGGCACGGTGTTCAGACCGCAGGGGGCCATTTAACACCGGTTCCGAACGACCAGTGGGCTTGTAGATATTGTACCTTACCCAACTAATTGAACAACTGTAACTCATAGACATACACCTAACTCACTCTACCTCTGCACCATATGAGGTGTACCTGTGTTTTTGGTGTGCATCTGAGTCCGTTTAAAATGTTAGGCTATCTGAAAAATGATTCGCATAATTTGTATGGATCATTGACGATGAATCGATAGCTGGAAATAAATATATTCCCAATCCAACTGTATTAGGTTGCTTTATCAAAAAGTTTATTGAATTCGTGGTTACCTATAGTGTTGCCTCTCGACGAGACGAGACGAGAGGATGCTCTCTCTCGTCTCGTCTCGTTAGACGAGAGAAAATATGACTCTCGTCTCGACGAGAGCTCGAGAGAACCTCTCTCTCGTCTCGTCTCGTCTCGACCTTTAAAAAAAATAAATTAAATCCCTATGTATTTTATTAGGGCTTGCTCCCTCCAAACCTTTTTTTATGGGTACGACACTGAAATGAACTTTTCTCCTGAGGAATGTATTTAATTTTCTTCCTTTCCAACATAAAAATTTCTACGATAAAATTTAATTTTATTCCGATTCATCCTTGTACTTCACAACAATATTTGAAAAACCTGGCAAACTATAACATCTAAAGCTAGTAAACATACATAATTATAATAATTAATTGAAGAAAAAATTACTCATAATATCTAATGCCTGGACACTAGAGGGAGGAAAAATAAATTTCATAAGAAAAATGAAAAATGTGTATTGAGGTAAGGGAGGAGGAAGAATTTGCAATTTTTCTTCCTTGTATGCGGGTGAAAAATGTAACTTTTAACGTTAAACAGTTAAACGGTCAATAATGGATATTTAAAGTTATTAGTAAAAAATATTATTTTTAATAAGTACAAGAATTTATTGTATTTTGGTATATTGTATCATAGTTACAACAGTAAATGAAATTATTAAAAGTAAGTACCTGAATAATATAATAAAACAATGAAATGGGGAAAAAAAAACCTATTTGTGTATTAATTGTATCATTTAAGAATATATACCTATAAGTAATTCTTTCAGTGACGTCAGGACTAGTCCTTTTTCTAACCTAATGTAAACACCATGCTAGAAGTAAATGACGGAGAATGTGAGGTCACTATCAACGATCAATGAAAGAAGTATACTTTTTTATATATTATTTTTTATTAAAAAAATATTATGTATTAATTACTTTTAAATGTTTACCTTTTATTAATCGATGTAATCAATGCATGATAAAAAAATTCAGCATAAATATAAATATTTAAAATTCATGCATTTTTATAGGTGTGTAAATAAAGCACTTTTTCTTCATTTAACTCCGAAACGTTTTTTTTTAAGGAATTCTCCTTGTACATTAGGTTCACGTAAAACTGAGCATACATCATAAATAAGAAAAAGCGCCCCTTCCTTCCCCCCTTCCAACCACGCTTGAGTTGGAAAATTTAACAGAGAAAGTTGGTAAAATAGTAATAAATTTAGTAAAAAAAAGAAACGAAGGAACTTTTCATTCTTATTTTTTTGGCCAGTAGGTATTTCAATAATATAGGATTTTCATAATATGAGATGGCATTTCCATAATGCAAGTCGGGAATTGGTATCTTCTCCTCCCCTAAAAATATTTTCGCGACGACCCTGACTGCTAGACTAACTTTTATGAAATAACATTTGAAATTCGGACATTAAAAGGTACCAATATACATTTGTGTATTCGTCTTATAAAAATTTAGATAATATTAGTAGTTTCGTTCCACATAATTTTGTCTCTTATAAACATGATGGAACGAACCATTGTATTTATATAAATTCCTAGAAAAACCCAATCGGGGTAAACTTAAGCATAAACTCATAAATCAGGATTGTCACCTATTGTCCGAGATTTAGATAAGCAATACAAAAATTGTTAAAGAAAATAGTATGGAATTAGGGTTATTATCGTTTTTCTTTAAAACTTTTAGTTATGATTTGTGTCTTATAGCGTGCGGTTGGTTATTTGTAAGAATTTAAACATGAAAACAACAGGTCAAACTTTTTTAAAATTTGGAGAACATTTGAATGATCAAAGCGATAGTGATATTGAAATGGACGAGAGTGACAAAGATAAAAACTATACGCCTGTGCAAGAAGTAGAAAGTGACATCGACAGGTACGAAAATATTTTTTGAAGTTAAAAAATTACATACTTATTTGCAACTTTACATGCTCTAGAACCCAAATGAGCTAAGTTAGAAAAAACAATTTTTATCCCAATTTTTTGCAGCTATTCTTTCATAAAAATAGGAAGGTACCTACATTTTTCCCAAAAATTTGTCACTTTTTTAATAAAGGACCCCGTACGGAATACATGGGCTTTTGGTTTTCCGCGGAATTTGATGAAACTCGGGTATGTCCTTTTTATTTATTTTTTAACAGACGTAAAACTAATATTATTAAAAAGCGATTCAAAAGCTAAGAAAGTCAAAATAGTTTTCCTCAGTCTTAGGGCGAGTTCGGGTTGAGGCTCGGAGCACTCGGAGAGCGCACTATTTTCTGGTATTTTTACCTTTACGCATTTAGCTGCCTGATAAAAAGTTAGCAGCTGATGGTGAATACGGCTGTTAGTTTGCCAATCGAAGATAGCAATAGTGCAATTTTAGTCACACCCTGTATATATTATTACTATATACTACTAATAACTACCCACTATTAATTTAAAATGGATAACGTAAAAACTAAGTAAAATTTACAATGCTTACTTTCAAAGGATATTACGAGAGATCTAAATATTTATCCCGGTTTTTGCATACTTTGATAAAAACTATAGGAAACATGACATAAATAACGGCTTAACTGTTTAATTTGTAAAATTGTAAAAAATGTTTTCTCGAGAGATCGAGAGAAACGAGAAATTCTCGACGAGAGAGGGGCTTTCTCTCGTCTCGTCTCGAAATTTTTTCGAGAGAAAATATCTCTCTCGTCTCGTCGAGACGAGACGAGACGAGACGAGAGACGAGAATCTCTCGTCTCGGCGGCATCACTAGTTACCTAGATTTAAGATATTAAATTTTGTGTGCGAGCGTTGAGACTGAAGCGTAAGGCTGCGGTTATAGTGGATGCGTTTTCTGACGACCAACTAGTCGGACGTACACGTCAGAACTGATCGTCAGACAACGGTGGTTATAGTCAATGCGTATTTTTTTCTGTGTTCGCGCCTAGACTGTCATTCGTAACTTACATAAAACATGGATATCAACAATAATAATTTTGAAGAATATTATCAGTATGTAGAAAGTCCGCTATTAAAAGTTTTATTACTGTCGGGAAAAAGTGAATATGTCGAAAACTAATGATATCAATTTTTCAATATCCATTTTGACGTTCGCACAAAGTCGCATGAAATATCAAAGCGTTTGAACGACTTCTAACGACATCGGACGACCGATTCGCAAGCACTATAACCATAGTGATACATTATTATGTATTTGATTCATTCCTGCGACATCTGACGTGTACGTCCGACTAGTTGGTCGTCAGAAAACGCATCCACTGTAACCGCAGCCTTACGCAGCAATTCCATTTGATTGATATAGATGCAGTGAGTTCTTTTTGAAGATTTCGCCGATAGTGTCATATTAACTACGATATCTAAATTTTCCACTTACGCATTCATTTCTCATAGTTATGAAATGATTGCTTTTATAAGAAAAATTGCATCATACTAGTCTGTTTTTGAATAAAAATAATAAATTACGCAATTCACTAGCCTCAACTACGAAAAGGATCAATCAGTAGTTGGGTTTCGTATGTTTCTGCCTTGTATATTAACAGTAATTACTGCATTTTAGAATTCCGTACCATTTTACAGGAAGTATAGGGATAAATTTGTATCTGGAAACTTGAAAATTCAAAATGAAGTAATAAATAACATAAAAGAAGAGAAAAGGGGATATGTTCTCATTTCAAAATATTAAATGAGATTATAGAATAAAGGACAAGTTAAACAACAAGAGCTGATAAAAAAAATTGCACACAGCAACTGACCAAAGATCCTGTATATTTATATTTTATTCATACGTTCAGTCTGCGGCATTACTAGTCTCAATTAATTTTTTCGGAACATCTTTTTCAGTTTATTATTTTTTAGTAAATTTGAAATGCACCTCTTTGTCACTTGATTACCGAAAATATGAAGATGTCAAAATATTGACTGATTATAAACAAACTTGCATTGCAAATATTTCATTATATTGAAAACAAACGAAACGAAATAGACATCTCAAGGTTCTTTCAAAACAAGTGATCGTATATGATAATTTCTCTAACCGAAAATAATTATTTTCGCAGGTCATATTCCAAAAGGTATAAACTTTGCGTCCTTTTAAAGCTAATTCGTCATAGTATCCCTTGCGTTAGGCCAGGTTCAAATAGATGACATTCAAAAAACATAATGGTCTCTAGACATGTGAAAGCAAATCGAAACGAACATGAAACTTGTTTTAAAAATCATTAGAGTTACACAGACGAAATGACGATCGTTACAAAAGATTGAACACGCAAACAATTCACAGGCATGATTCGCAATTTTGCTTTCCACTTAGTCGTTTTACTGGAAATGAACGGTTATACATTTAACAGGAACTTTGGAAACTGATTGCCGTCCAATTACACGAACTACTGCTTTGGGGAGGAAAGAGCTGAAACATCCTATCGGAACCGATTAATCATTACAATTGTACTTTTTCACAGACTTTAATTTTCTTGGACCAAATAAGTGAAGCTCAGCAGTGAAATGCAGTTCATTACTTTGCAAGTGTGGTAGGCAATGCATTGAAGTTTTGAG
The DNA here is from genome assembly GCA_030704885.1 of Cynegetis impunctata. Classification (NCBI taxonomy): domain Eukaryota; kingdom Metazoa; phylum Arthropoda; class Insecta; order Coleoptera; family Coccinellidae; genus Cynegetis; species Cynegetis impunctata. The sequence continues at coordinate 110,404 of JARQZK010003716.1, forward strand.
TAATTATATTGAAATATATATATATATATATATATATATATATATATATATATATATATATATATATATATATATATATATATATAAATATATTATCTCTTGATAATTATTAGCAATAACAGACTTGTTGAATTTTAAAAAACTCGATTTTATTCAAAAGTTGACGTTTCGCCACGACATTCGTGGCTTTATCAAAACTTTTTCTATTGCTTATAATTATCAAGAGATTAGAAATAGTTCACAGGCAACAACAATTCGAATAAATAATATAAATATATATATATATATATATATATATATATATATATATATATATATATATATATATATATATATATATATATATTATATATATATATATATATATATATATATATATATATATATATATATATATATATATATATATATATATATATATATATATATATATATATATATATATATATATATATATATATATATATATATATATATATATATATATATCGAGGGATGAAAGGCAGGACCTCGTAACTTCTGGACAACGAATTTTACAGGAGAGCAAAAAAACTTACTGTTATCAAAAGGCCAACTACTTGAGTATTATATTTTCTTACTTCTATCTTAAAACATTGATCAAACATGATATAAGTTCAAATTCGGATTATTTTCGTCTACAGAAATACTTGTGGGTGTTACGAGGTACTGCATTTTTTCGAGGGACAGTTACAAGGTAATGCACTAATACAAAATGATTACAAAAACAAATTTTATTGAAAAAATATACATTCCGAATTCAATCCGATTGGATAGACAAAATATAAAACATAAAATAAAATTTCACTGTAAGATAAAGAAATAAAATCTTCATTCTTTGCAATAAAAAACTAGTCTAGGTATCACAAAAAAACTTATAATATCACTGATTATTTTGCTCCAAAAGGGAGGTTATCATAGAATCCCCAACAGTCTTGGGGTATGCATTTTTTTATTGTCTGTAGGTGCTCATACTTTGTTTTCATAATTTTGTTTCTCCCTTTATATAGGGCCGGAAACTGCGTAAGTCCAAAATCTTTTATTTTATTTGGTCGGTTTGGCAGCTCAACGAATTCATTGCTGAAGTCTAATTTATATTTAATAGTACCTTGATAGTATTCCAAAGCGCGAATATCGGTCACAAAAGATGTTTTGGTTGGTTTTATTGACTTATATTTCATCAAATCCTTCCTACTGAAATCTCTAAAAAAATCGAATTCTTTTGTCTTCGCCGTATAAGGCGCCTTAGGTCTAGCTTCGATTGTAATTCTTAAATAATCACTAGGTAGATAGATTTCTTTATTTTTAAGTCGTCGTTCGATTGTGCTATGCACTGAATCGCACTCCATTTGTGTGTGACCCTTAACAAGAAATTTTTGAGTGATTTTGACATTATATTTTTCTGAAAGATATAATATCGCATTAGCCAATATTGCGTTTCTATTTTGGGGTGTACACCCATCGGAGTAAATTATAATAGGTTCTTTTCCTTCAGTTTTAAGATATTTTTCTTCGAGAAAATCAAGAAGGAATGATGCGTAAGTTGAAGCTTGTCCATCTGCTTGAGTTTCGTTGTACCAATAGCAAACTACCTCTTTGGTTGCAACATCATAAATTGTAAAATTGTGACAGGACAATTTTGTCTTATAATAGAGTGTACTTGCTGGAATCTGCGGAGAAAGCTTAACAGCTTGTACGTCCATTGTAATAACATGACATTTTTTCTCCAGTGCCTTATCATTCTCTTTTTCAGTTCTAGCTGCATTTTTTGATTCTATGTGCTTCTTATAATCCTCTTCGGCTAAGTTTCCATTCTTAAACATAAAGCACATATCACACTGATCTTTCCTGGGTGAAAAAATAGCAATTTTGTTTTGTTTTGCTATTTGCCTGAGAAGCTTAGAAGAGAGTACCTTACGATTTTCATCTTTACACAGTTTTTCGTAAACCCTGTAAAGGTCATTCCATGATTGAAAATTTTGCTCGAGGTAAAATAAATCTGTATCTTTTCTGCAGTAATGGGACGGCAGTTTATTTAAGTTGGATAGAAATTTCTCTAGAAATTCTCTATCTTCTTTGAAAATGTCCTCGCGTTTCGGTCTCCTAGAAACGCCCACTTCATTACTTTCTACCATTCCATTATTTGCAGACAGAGCCCAAGATCTTGCCGACCATTCTCCTAAGCTGAGAGTATTGAGGTACATCAGTTTGCAAACTTGAAGGTGAGTGTTATTTGAAATCAAATGATACTTCAATGTTACTGATCTTCTTGAAACTTCTACTTCGAGTCTTTTCCTGTCACATACTTTCACTGTGGTTGCTACAAAAACTTTACGTTGTTCCCATGACATATCTGACCAGAATTTCAGAAACATATTTTTTCTATCATCATCTGTAAATTTTGAGCATTGTTTCGAGGAATCTTTACAGTTGCATCGAGGTCTTAAAAGGCGTTCATCTCTAGGATTATCGTGAAATGTATTTTTTTGTTCTTTTGGTTTTCGAAAGCCCATGTATTTTTTTCCACACATTCTCAGTTTTTTGTTCAATTCTCTTTTTCTACCACTACCCTTGGTTCTTTTCTGTTTTGTTACTGTCGCCTCATCATCTGAACTAGAGCTGGTTTCCATTGGTGTCTCTTTTCCTTGAGTGTCCATGAAATCCTGATTATTGTTCTCGTCAGCAGCTTCTTCTGGACTAGAATGATTTTCCATGTTAAACTGACTCCCATCTATCTCATTTTGTTCATCATAGACTAGTTCTTCCGATTCAACGGATTCTTGACACAGCTCTGACTCCTGCAGAATACAAAAAATGTCATCTTTAACGAGGGGGTTTGAAGCATTTTGAGATCCATTCCCTTCAGATTTCTCATCTGGATAGGAATCTGATGAGATATTCTTTAATTCTATTAACTTGACTACATTATTTTGTGAATTTTCCTGCTTTTCCATTGACTCTGGTTGCTTCTGAGTAATACAGAAGTTACCTTCAAGAATTATTTCTGCATCTTGGATCATTTCAGCAATATCTTCAGGGGTCATTGCTTCACTTAAAAAACTTATATTTTCAAAGGCTATACTTGAATTCGCTATATTGTTATCTTGGATATTTTCTTGATCTTCTCTCTGGTTCAAAATAGCCAGAGCATTCTGCATAATTTTCTTCGTTCTGCTTGACATCTTCAGTTCCGTTTTGGGAAATTCGCCCTGTAACTATTTTTTGAAATTTTGAAAAAAATAGAAGTTATTTAAAAATAATATGATGGATAATAAGCATTCATGAAACTTTGTTTCTTGTATTATTAACCATTGAATAATACTTGAACAAAATAACTATTGATAATATTACATTTTGAGCATAAAAATATAATTTTAAAGTTAACCTACCTATGAATTGTAAGAACAACAGCCAAATTAAAACCTCGTAACTTCAGTGGTTTGATCCGTGTAATTCTGCAGGACCTCGTAACTGTTACCTATTATGAAATGGACCCTTTTCAGATAAATAACTGTTCATATATATGATTAATTTCACAAATTGCAAAAAGTTATATTATTTCAGCAGTTACAAGGTCTCGCGTTCACAATTTGCCGCGAAATAGATACGAGGTAATGTTTTATTTCATTTCAGCCATAACGGATATTTTATTTGCATTGAATTTAATATTACAAATGGCGGCACTCGTACTGATAGAAATTATACTAAAATCTCAATTTCACAAATTTTGCTAGTTACGAGGTCCTGCCTTTCAGCCCTCGATATATATATAAATATATATATATATATATATATATATATTTATATATATATATATATATAGTATATATATATATTTATATATATATATATATTTTTTTTTTTTTTTTTTTTCTGGGCGAAAACGAAATACGGCAATTTAACGGCATTTCTTGTTTTGAAAGCTAGAAGTGGCCGAATAATGGAAGTTTGTTCTCAAGAGACGAAAAATCTACTAATGCATTCCAACCCTTCGCGGATTACCCTTTAGATTTTAGATGTAGTAAGGGTGAGGAGCTATCGCATTTGGAAGATAATTAAAGCCTCTTTATAAATAAGCAATGCCTGCTTTGATGTGAGAAATGAGAATACATATTTTGTTCAATGTGTTATAGAACGGTTTGCATCATTCCAGGTGTTATCAGAGCTCACTCGTATGAAACTCTTTAACGTAAGGTTGATTGGCTTAAACTTTCGTCTTCAGCTGCCCTCATACAAAAAGTCCATGGTTAATAGATCTGGTGATCTAGGTGACTTTCTCAAAACTTTTGAAACTTCTTAATCAAATCGATTTTCAAACATCAATAGCCTGGTACATCCCAGGATATATATATATATATATATATATATATATATAAATATATATATAATATATATATATATATATATATATATATATATATATATATATATATATATATTTATATATATATATATATATATATATATATATATATATATATATAAACATACATATATATATATATATATATATATATTATATATATATATATAATATATATGTATATATATATATATATATTATATATATATATAAATATATATGTATATATATATATATATATATATATATGAATATATATATATATAATATATATATATATATATTATATATATATGAATATATATATATATATATATATATATATATAATAAAATATATATGTATATATAATATATATTTTTATATATATATATATATATATATATATATATAAATATATATATATATATAAATATAATTATATATATATATAAATATATATATATATATATATATATATATCATTTACACTAAAATAGAGAAACATTGTTGATCTCATTTTCCGTAAGTTCATTAAAATTTTAAAAATTATAAAAAAAACCAATGCTAATTGTGAACTGTCTTTGTAGTAGCCCTGAGGAAGAAACAAAAGTGTGTTCGAAAGCTTGGCATGGAATAAAGAGATGAATATACAACTTTCAGTCGATTCCCTTACCTTCTGAATACAAATAAGTACGTCTGTGATATTAATTCAAATATATATATATATATATGAAAATATATATATATTATATATATATATATATACATATATATATATATATATATATATATATATATATATATATATATATATATATATATATATATATATATATATATATATATATATTTCATCCAGGTATTTATTTACGAATTTGAAATTAAGTGTTTTCAGATACAACAACACCGCTATAGGCAATGAAAGTCCGACAATCTACAAACAACAATCATTATGAACAAATGACATTCCGTATGAACAGAATTTGGTAATAATAATTAACGACCAGTGAGTTCAGCAATAATTTATGACTTCTTCAATGAAAGAATTCTTGAGAATTACAATTAATATACAATTTAATCAGTTAAAGAGTAATAAATGAATTATAAATCTTTATACAGATCGGTTATATACTCGAGTCAATATGATGATTTCTATCAAGTGAACAATGTTGCTATTGATTCTCTTCAGTTAGGTAAGGAAGTGCTGGTTCGCTATAGACATTTGAGTAAATAAGTCATTAATAGAATAATTTCATGTATTACATTCGTAAAATCGACTGAATGCAGTGGCGTGCAAGACCTTTATTTGATGTGGGCAAGGTACATTTCGCGAGGCCCTCTTCTTCTTTCCCAACATGCGCAACGACTAACTTTTCACAGCTACTGTTTTATTAATTGTGGCGGTCTATGTAATTAACAGACAGCGAACAGTAAATTTTTATCACCATTTTTCATCATCACCATTTTTGGCAGCAATATTTGACGTTCATTTTATTTGCTTCTATTAAAAATTCTGTTTTTTACCGGCTTTCAGGAGACTGTATAGGTTGTTCGCTATCTTCATAATCAAACATGCTCTTCTTTTTGGCTACCCTTTTATTTTTAAAGCCTTCAGGGAGATCATTACTGCTTTTCTCATTTATTTTGTTCAAAACCGAATCACCATCACTAGGTGTGTCTGAATGTTCTGTTTGATTTTTTAAGCTTTCGATGCATTGAACAACTTCGTCAAATTGCAGTAATATAGCCTTCACTGTCACAGTTCTGATCTCTCACCTGGTGTGATAAAGGTTTCATAGTAAGCTTCAGTTTGCCTTTGATTAATTTCAACGTTTCATGGAACTTGAAAATAGCAAATAAATTTTTTCAATAAAACCAGAAAATGTTTTTGCTACAAAATAATAATTTGCTACTTCTACTAACAGTAGATTCCAGCTATGACAACCACAGTATAAAAAATGTTCTAGAATTTATAGTTAATATTCTTGTTTTGACTTAGTCACCGTCTAAGGTAGCCGTAGATATTTCGATGCTTCGTGAACTCTTATAACTAGCTCCGCCAGGAGGCTTGTTTGATTAGTTTCAAATAAATTTCCTAGTTTCACTTAAGAATGATTCATAATATATCAACTAAATATTCCAAAAGCTTAAGATGTCATAAAGATAGTTGATGTATTGATCAGACCCTGACACTGAATATTTTCTTGACTATGTTCCTCTCTATGAGCTTATAGATAATTTCAAATACGACTTTACAGGACCTAAGACATAAATCATTAATAATCTAGGACTCTTTCAGGAATTCCTAGTTTACCTACTCACGAAAGCGTTCACTCATATCAAATCAATCAATTAGATTATTCATTCTTTGATCCTATTTGGCCGTTCAATTTACGGGCCAGTCATGCGCTTCGAATGGATTTAATATGCCATCATTCATAATTTATTCAGAAAGGATATACTACAATGAAGTCAGCCTCCTCCCGCGAGCGAACTTTAAAACCCTATGAATATTAGAGTGCAGTTGTTCCCTAATCACTTTCGCAGATAGGTTTTATGTTGTATGAAATTTGAATATATAATAATATATATATATATATATATATATATATATATATATATATATATATATATATATATATATATATATATATATATATATATATATATATATATATATATATATATATATATATATATATATATATATATATATATATATATATATATATAAAGTCAGCCTCCTCCCGCGAGCGAACTTTAAAACCCTATGAATATTAGAGTGCAGTTGTTCCCTAATCACTTTCGCAGATAGGTTTTATGTTGTATGAAATTTGAATATATAATAATATATATATATAGATATATATATATATATATATATATATATATATATATATATATATATATATATATATATATATATATATATATATATATATATATATATATATATATATATATAAGTCAGCCTCCTCCCGCGAGCGAACTTTAAAACCCTATGAATATTAGAGTGCAGTTGTTCCCTAATCACTTTCGCAGATAGGTTTTATGTTGTATGAAATTTGAATATATAATAATATATATATATATATATATATATATATATATATATATATATAATATATATATATATATATATATATATATATATATATATATAAGTCAGCCTCCTCCCGCGAGCGAACTTTAAAACCCTATGAATATTAGAGTGCAGTTGTTCCCTAATCACTTTCGCAGATAGGTTTTATGTTGTATGAAATTTGAATATATAATAAGTATATATATATATATATATATGTATATATATATATATATATATATATATATATATATATATATGTGTATATATATATGAAAAATTTTTATTTGTTAGATAGGTATCAGAAATGACCATCCAAAAAGAAAGTGATCATATTGTTGAACTGTTATCGTGGCCAACTGTGACCAATTTTATTGACCCATATTTCAAGAAGTAGTATTAGGGATTTTTTTTTCACAAAAAATAATGATGGATTCTGAATCAGAATCAGTGAAAACATACCCATACCGATTTTCATCATCATAAAATACATGGTGTTCGAAAAAACGAATTTTTATAGTTTTTTCAATATGTGATCAAAAAATGTACTATCATGGTATTTTTGGAAGAAACTAGTGACAAAATATTATTTAGGATTGCTTTGAACATATCTGTATCAATTTTTATCATTCAAATATACAATTTGTCTGACAGAAAAAAAACAAAAAAAGAAAAAGTGGGCAATATTTTTTCTGTATGATACTTCTTTGAACAATAAGTGTTATTCTCAGTCGAAACTTACAACTCCATATAAGAGTATGAACCTAGATTATATTCAGTCCAAACACAGACATTTGAGTCAAATTGAATTGGGTTTAGTTGATACTTAGTACATATAACATATTTTCTCTTGTACATTGTTGGATGTCCTATATCGGCCTTGAGATTTTATGTTATAACGATTCTGTGTAGGAAAGAACAACTTGATAACTCTCCAAAAATATCTAGAATCAAAATCGTCTAGAAATTAGAATTATTCGTGATAAATGATTGACCAGTAATTTAGGTTCTCACAGTAACAGCATCATGAACGGGAACTCCACTAAGAGTGCTGTGAAAAATATTATATTATTTATAAGCTATAAACTTATGATAGTTTAGTAGTTTATTCTGTTTCAAAGGCGTGGAAAACACGAACAATGTCATATTCTTTACGGAAAAGAGTGGAATTAATAAGATTAGTGATAGAACGCGTACTTTTCGTGAAGCTGCTAATGAATTCAACATACTTCATCCAGAACGTAACATCAATCATGTAACAGATTTTTTGATCAACATAGGAACAGTAAAAAGACTTCCACACCAGCATCGTAATAGTCCGAGATCCCTGAGCCGCCAGACGTTACTTATTTTCTCAGCAATAATATCTATGGGATGAAGTAGTGTTCTTATGTACTTTCAGTGTATAGGTACCTGCTACCTTGTGCCGCTGGCCAATTTCCAGGTATCAGGTGCTAAAGATCAACTCACTTTTCTTATTTTCTCAGTCTTGATTTTTATATATGATACTTACGGAACTATTTCAATACCTTATGCAAGCAGCCAGACCGATCGTATATATATATATATATATATATATATATATATATATATATATATATATATATATATATATATATATATATATATATATATATATATATATATATATAATATATATATATATATATATATATATATATATATATATGGGCCAAACATACCGGCCAGATACAAATAAAGTGTTCCTATGAGTACCTATGACTCAACAAAGGATTCAAGAAAAATTACACCATTTCTTGTTATATATACCTGTGATGTAGCCACACGCTAAATAAATACAAAATTACCTTTCTTCATTTTTGTATAAAATGATTTTCACTACGATATTTACTGAGAATAACTTTGACATAATTATAAATTGATTTATCATAATTTTTATGTTATGTTTCTCGGGCTCCCTGTTCAGAGATAAGTTATATTCAGAATCATGAATTTCGGTAGAGATATGTATAAAGTAATCTTTAATAAGAAACCATAATTGCTTATTCCCAAAAATACTACAATAGTAAATTTTTTAAGACATTGAAAAAAATTATTTGTTTTTCGGATACCCTGTATACTATGATGACAAAAATTGGTACAGGTATGTTTCAAGTGATCCTGATTTATGATCCATCATTACTTTTCGAGAAAAAAATCCCTAATAGTACTTTTTGAAATATGGGTCAGTAAAATTGATCGCAGTTGGCCACGATAACAGCCTAAAAATATAATTAGATAGACGGACATTTCACATACAATTCCAACAAAAAAAGAATTTTTAAAATCGATCAAATAATAACGATTTTACAGGGGTGGTAAGTCCTTATAGTGGACACACTGTATATATATATATATATATATATATATATATACATAAATATATATATATATATATATATATATATATAATATATATATATATATATATATATATATATATATATATATATATATATATATATATATATATATATACATATATATATATATATATATATATATATATATATATATATGTATATATATATATATATGTGTACATATATATTCCAACTGGGTTTTTGGTTTGGCAGTGCAGGTAAAAACAAATATGGAAATATAATAATAATAAAAATATAATAACAGGTGTTTCCGAGAGGTATATTCTTCTTCAGTATAGAGCTCAAATCATTTCAATCTGTAAAATAGTCCTATTGAGTGTACAGCCCCACTTCTAATTAAAATATAACATATAGGAACATTTGAACAATGTATTTTAAACAAATATCTACAGGTTTCATTTTCGAAAAAAAAATCTCTAACTAACTAACCTAATAACTAATTGTGTTATAAGTATATAAAGCAAAATTATCGGCCTAGCCCGCATATGTCGAAGCAGCCGTTGACACGTGTTTCGGACTCTTTGGTCCTCATAAGAACGGCTTTGCCAATTATGCGATGGAAAACCTGGAAATGAAACAGCAACAACAAGCAGAATCCCTTGCTTCGGAAGACAATCATACATTTGTGGTACATTGTTCGAACTCTCCGGTTTGGGAGATTTGGTCAAACTCTGACCACGGAGGCTATTAATGCCCATCTCACGGATGGCATTATGATGAAGAATCAAATTGATGAATAATCAAATCAATCCTCTAACGGAGCTATTTTTATGAGACTCTATGACATGAAATTCCCATTCATTCATCAAGGGATAATGTTTGAAAAATCGACATCCGTGCCACACACGATGGAAACACGTCTGTTTCATTTTTGAATCAGCTCATCAGTAGCGTGCGTCCATAGGCCGAGTGGGCAACCACATAGAATCCTCTCATAGATTTTAAGAAGCACTAATGACATAGGTTGCCACCATATATGAGGAGTTCTGTCTCGGAATACAGTATTATATTTAAATAAATATTTTTATTATTATAACTCGCATTCAATATAGAAAAATTGTATTAAATGATACCTTTAGTATTTTCTTCAGTTCAGTCGATTTGTGAACAAGTTCACAACTCAATTCATTTAACTCGTTGTCAATATTCCTCAGTTGTCACTAGAAATTTCATAAAATATAACTATTCAAATTACAATAAATTTAGAATTCTTATTTTAAAAGCAATTTCTCAATATCGGCTGAAATAATCGATTTTCGTTCATTGAATATATAGCATAATTCGTTATCTTAAAAATATAATTCGAAACAACAGCCTGTATAAAACGTATGTTTATAAACTGCATCATTGAACACAAAAGAAAATATTCCAAAATATGTGTCAACATTTCAGTGAAAAAGGGTTTTTTAAATTAATACTTAATCTGTCTTGAAATATGAGTAATATGGAACACCGCCAAAAAGCTTGTTATGAATATTCTTCTACAATTTCCATTCCAGTTTTTAAAATTAACCGATAGACAACTTGATATAATTTAGTTTAATTATTTCCATCGCTTCTAACTATCATATCGTTTCTCCTTAGTGACTAATTATGACAAATATTTTCTATATATGGAGGATACAACATCCACCTGCCATTCCTGTTATTTACTTCATTAAAGCAAATTATATGCCATAATTAATTCGCCCAAGAAAATTACCCTTCATTCTGGATGCTTGAGTTTGAATCAAAGAATCAGGAAATAATAAAATCCGTTTCCCAAGAGACGCTGGTTCGCAGAACAGGGCGAATCTGTTTTTACCCACAGTTTGCATCCCTTCTTTTGGAAGTCGATTGAATATGACTAGATTCTTCAAAATTATAAATAGATTATGCTAACCACTGATATAATTAAATATGGTTTTATATATATATATATATATATATATATATATATATATATATATATATATATATATATATATATATATATATATATATATATATATATATATATTTGAATTGTTGTTGCCTGTGAACTATTTCTAACTTTTTGATAATTATTAGCAATAACAGGCTTGGTGAATCTCAAAAAACTCTATTTTATTAAAAAGTTGACGTTTCGCCACGACATTCGTGGCTTTATCAAAACTGTTGAAAAATTGAAATTTCTTTGACATTTATTGATTTGAAAAAATTTGAATAGTTAAAAAAGACTACTGTTTCATCAAAATTTTTTGGCTGTGGCCGTTCTCTGTTATTTATTACGTGCTATTCAGTCCAATATTAACATTCAAATCTGTTATTATTAGATGGTAAGGGAAACCACAGAAACCTTTACCCTCGTAATGTTCGAAATAGGTTCAAATTATTTTGATTTTGAAAAGTCAAAGAATGGGGTACTATTTATCAAAAATTTTTCATTACGGCTGTGGCCGTCTTCAGTTATTAATTACGTGCTATTTATTCCAATATCAACAGTCAGGTATGTTGATATTAGATGGGAAGGGAACCACAGAAACCTTCACCCACGTAATGTACAAAATAGATTCACCAAGCCTGTTATTGCTAATAATTATCAAAAAGTTATATATATATATATATATATATATATATATATATATATATATATATATATATATATATATATATTGCTTCTCTAATAATAGAAATTTATATGAATAAATTTTCAGAATCTAAAAAATTAATTATTAGAGGTGGAAGAACTCAAAAAATCAATAATAACTGCCATTGTGAATTTTATTCTTTCGAAACTGCTACTTTAACTAAAAATCAAATGGAATCACATACCATTAGTTACTAATTCTTAGCAAAATGAAATAAATTTACTCTTCTTCAGCATTTCCCAAGGATTTGTTGAATATATAAGTATATACATATATATTTAATTAAGTGAACTAGGACATTTATTTGAAACTAATCAAACAAACCTCCTAGCGGAGCTGGTTATTATAACCAGCTCCGCTAGGAGGTTTGTTTGATTAGTTTCAAATAAATGTCCTAGTTCACTTAATTTTATAACCACGGGCGTGTTTTCCGTTTAACACGAATAATTCTTACTCATATATATTTATATATTTATTTATATCTATATATATATATATATATATATATATATATATATATTTATATATATATAATTATATATATATATATAATATATATATATATATATATAGATATATATATATATATATATATATATATATATATATATATATATAAATATATATATATATATAGATATATAGATATATATATATATATATATATATATATATAGATATATATATATATATATATATATACAGAATAAAGTATAAGCTTTAAAATAAAAACACTTGGCTTATGTTTCACAATATAAAAAAATATTTAGATACTGTATTTAGCAGTAACGAATAGTCGAAATGTTTCGAGTTATGAACTCATCGGAGAAAACAGTGGTATTTACAAAATATTTTGCGACGAATGTCCTGCTTTCTATATTGGACAGACAGGAAGGAATATAAATATTCGTGTTGAAAAACATAAAAAGTCAATTTTACAAAACAAAACTACCACTGGCTTCTCTGAACATTGTATAAAATTTAATCACTTCCTGGATTTCAAAAAAACCAAATTGTTACATTCAGGTAACAAAGGAAAACGACTTGACCTTCTTGAAATTCTCGAAATAAGTTCCGCCCATAATAGTCAATTACCCCTTGTAAACGAAAAAATTGATTTTCAGGTATCACCTTTGCTTTTGTCTGTTTTATAAATTACGATGCAATACTCTCCTGTAGTCAGTCTTGATAATGAGTTCATAACTCGAAACATGTCGACTTTTCGTTACTGCTAAATACAGTATCTAAATATTTTTTTATATTGTGAAACATAAGCCAAGTGTTTTTATTTTAAAGTTTATACTTTATTCTTTATGATGTTTCACCAAGTGATGTGCGAGAATTCAATCTCAGATATATATATATATATATATATATATATATATATATATATATATATATATATATATATATATATATATATATATATATATATATTTAGTATTATTTTTACTAAATTATAAAGGTTCCTTGAACATGTTGAAGTGTGTGTTCGAGTGAAATTAATCTTCGCACTTCTTAAGAACTCCAATTATGAATCAAAAGCGAATTTCGTTCTTCCAAGACAGGTATATGTTATTTAGTTAGCAGAATACCGATACTCCAAATTATAGAAACAAATTTACCTAATTAATCGGTTGTTTGCATTAATAATTCTGTAACAAATACAGAATATCTGCCTCGAAAATAAAATATATACGCAAGTGCATAAAAAGTTTGTCCTGTTCAGAAATAGGAATTTAACCTTAATTGGAAGAAACGCCGTTTCCGTAATGGCGTGAACTTAATAGCAAGTTTGAGAGATTGCAGAAGACAGAAAGCGAACAGAATCACGCAGCGATAACTTCGGCTCTATACTTCTTAATTGCCTTTTTCGAACAATGTAATATTATGGAGTTCTTGATTGTAAGTCTGCTAAAATGAAAAAAGAATATTCTTCAAGGGGAAGGCTATCCATTTTGTGGAAATAACTGAAAGTCATCGATATTGGATCAGGTTCTCATCAACCCTCGCATTTATTCAAAATGCGACCTCTCGACTTGAGTATTCTGCAAATTTCATATTCCTTTGATATTACAAACGAGATAAAGATCATTCTTATAATAACGAAGCACCTGAAGGCTATCATACATATCCGATTGAGCATGGTCTGGACTGCCAATTCAGAGAACATTACCAATTAAAGATATTACCTACTAAATATTCAGGCATTATTTTATCAACACATGTAATACCATATGACGTATTGATATCTGATAGCTTCTAAATAGCTATTTATGTACCAAGTGCGTTATATAGATCCTTACGCCTGGAGGGAAACATTCGGCCCGAGGGCCTCTGGCCAGAGGGATGAATGTAAGGATCTAGTAACGCACGCGATGCATACAAGATTTTATTTTTCACGAAAAAATTATTATATTATGATGAAAAAGCGATTTAAAAATCGTTTCATTGCTCCTATTCATTTTCCTTCTCATAGTAGGCATGTCATTTGTTGATATTTTGACGTTTGTGATTATTTTTGTCATCAAATTTAGTGAATGTCATTGCTGCTTTCTTTGTGTAGTCTTATAGAAATAATGGAAATGAGAATGAATTTACCCAAGAATATCATAGAAAATGCAGCCAAAGCTGCGAATAATTCATTGCCGGAGAAATCCAGAGTCTTATACGACAAGGATTATGAAGTATTTAATCAATGAAATTTGCTTAATTTCTCCTAGAACAATAAGCGGGCGTTTTAAATCCATTATGCCCGCAAATGCGGGCATAATGGCCTAGGGCATAATGAGTGTGTTTATAGTAACCGTATCCAAGGTGAAATAAACGTATAATATACAAGTGAAAAGTAAATAAAATAAAATTCTAGGTTACCCACCTACTGACAATAGTCAAGATCATTTAATTCAATAGAATTCTTGAAATAATTTATTTCTAGACAATTCATTGATATCATCAGAATAGCCATATATATATATATATATATATATATATATAATATGAAACTTAGGAAATACAAGAAAAAGGAGTGAAAAGTGGTTCTGCAACGAATATGTAATGGAAGAGTACAGTGACATACTGGCATACAGTGTACCAATGCGCGACTCAGATATGTAGGAATAGGTCAATTTTCTTCCTTATGTTTCCGGTAGTAGTATTTTCTGGGTGAAAACTGCACGTCTTATTTACCTTTGAGAATATGTATATTTAACTGAAAGATGTTTCATATTAATGTTTTCTTCATTACAAAATTGGCTAACGAGGTTCCGGCAGTTCGACTCCGCACTTGAAGCATTACAACTGCTGTATTTGAAAATGAACCACATATAAATAATCCTTGCCTGTTAAGTCCTAAATGGGCTGAATTTACAACTGTATCATTGTTCAATTGTGCAACAACTTCTTCATAAGGTATCAAAGTACCCTTCTTGAGCACTGGCAATTCAAAAATACTTTCTAGTAAAAGTGGCAAATAGGTACGAAGTGAAAAAGGAACTGCTGATGTGTCCAGTAAAGCAAATATCTAAAAAGAAAGACATTCTTTTTTAAGTAAAATATATTTCAATTGTGATAACTGATATACAATTAAAAATAACTATTTCATTTGAATTAGCACATATATATAATATATAAATATATATATATATATATATATATATATATATATATATATATATATATATATATATATATATATATATATATATATATATATATATATATATATATATATATATATATATATATATATATATATATATATATATATTAACTTGATAATGTCTTTAAAGTATCGCTTCACGAAAAATGAAAAAAATTAATCCAAATTTCAGACTATTTTATGAAAATTGGTGTTTCAATTCTTCAAATAACTTATCTACTTTGTGTTCACTTCCTAGCATAAATAGGGGGTTAGTAAAATAATAATATAACAGTAAGTGTAATAATAACTTTGTTTATCATCTAAAGGATACATTTTTATTTTTAATAACACTTCAGAAACATATTAGCTTATTAGCATAAATTTTTCACTCATCCTCAAATTAGAGAATGTTTGTAGAGAGTTTTTTAAGTACTTTTTTCCTCAACGGATTCTGCATTTTCGGTCTTAACAGTGAATTGTTGGTTCCTAATATGTTTCGCGGAGAGTATTATGTGTTGGGGAGTATTGATATTTTGTGTAATTCAGTGTAGCGATGTTAATGCAGATTTCGCGTCGCGGAATACATATATTCAGCTCCCTTGGAGGATTGTTTGACAATTCGCAATAATTGAAGAATTTTTCTCGTTCACCTTATGTGAGACAGCTGTTTCTGCCTCATTAGTATCATAAAACAGTCGATTGAACATAACCAAATTGATGTCCTAATACATAACAATCTAGACGATCAAAGTACGTAGCGTGTTATAAAACATAGAACGGAGTCATCCGTCATAAATGGCAGGTATGTTGATTTGAAGATTCAAGAGGTTACTCGATTCAATACAAGGTGACGCCCTTCAAATTTTTGAAGTTTAAAGATAATTATATTTCAAGGACTTCGGCAATATGAAAAATTTTCATTTCAAAAATGTCCAGGAACTGCTGCTTTCTATTTTTTTATGGGTTCTACTATACTGTTTTGAGGTTGGACAGCTATTTTTATCTTTTCATCAAAAATAAATGATTTATATATATGATTCCTCATTTTACTATAGTATTTCGGGCGTTGTTCGAAAATGTGGGTATATTTTTTGAATGCAATGGTTGAACGTTTTTATTTATTAGGCTGTTAGGAGGGAATTTTTAAAAACACTATTCTTGGCAATCGATTCTATTCATTATTGTTTGGAGTTAACATCTAGGTTTGACAATAGAGGAGAAAAATCTCGTTGAATAATCGATCTAAATTTCGGCAGATTTGGACACAGATGTGGTGAATATAGTGAATATGTATTTCCGGTTAATATTGAATGAAATTTTATTATCGTCGTTTACGTAACTGCACCAGAAAAATATATTAATAAGCTAAAGATATTATTTTAGTTTATTCCTTATATATTCTGTTGTCATGAAAAGTTGGGCTAGTAAAGGATTCTGAGACGATTACATAGCAATGCCTTGATTTAAGCATGATCGTATGTATGTATGTTTCACTTCCATTGAAATATTTTTTCTGGATATAATTTTCAACAAATTTATCTATTTTAACTTTATCAATGTTTGAATGCTTGTAGGTTTCTTAATAATTTTACAGTCGTAAATTGAATATGATGATACAAAACTCTCATTTGTATAATTTTATTCCTGTAATTTGAAATTCAATTAATTTTTATTTTATTATTATTTTTTCTTTCATCTCAGAAAGTCGCATTTTCTGATTTGAACAAAACCAGGCTTTTATGTAAAAATATCGATTTAATTCAAAAATTTTAACTCCATCCTGTATTTTCATATTTTTCTTTTTTCAATTTTAGTCTGCAATCATTTGTATAATAAAAGAGTTATATTGAATTCGTTCCTTATTTTGCATAATGGAGTCCACTCCATTCGTTAATTCCTGTTTTGTCACTCATGACACTTTCATCAAAAACGTGGAGTTTTTTTATAGTAAGTAGGCTATGGTAATACAGTCGGCTTTGTTAGAATTATTTTTTTAAACAAGCACGCAAATACAAATTATAATTCACATTATGTAGAAAATGGATTCGCTCTCCTGCAAAGTTTTTCGAACTAACTTCTGTTTGTTATTTGAAAAAACGTGCGAGCAGATGAGCTCTGTAGTACCTTTTCCTTATTTTTGTCGTTTTCTACATATAAGTTCTTATTTATTGAATTAAGAGGGTCTGTGGAGTAGAGCCAAAGCTTAAAACCCACGAAAAAATATGAAATACCTACCTAAAAATGGTGGTAGTTAAGGAAAATAGTTCAAATCACTGAGAGCCGCTTCCTTACTATAGATGTAAGCTAATAACGAAATTTAAATCCTCTCACTTGATCTAGAAGGCAGTTAGCAAAATCTTAAAAATAACGAAAAGATATGAAATTGTTACAGTAAAATAAGGTTGTTTATGAAAGAACTGTAAACCTTGAAGAATACTTCTCTGATATCTTCCGAATCCACGTAACTAATTTCAACCATCTAACTCAATCAGAAGAAGCTGTTGAGGTGCGTAAAACCTCAGAAACCATGGAAAAATAAGAAGTCTGTACATAAGAATGCCGGCGGTTAGAAAGAAAAATGTTTACTTCAAAAATACTCTTTCCTAACTTGAACTTTATTCATGTACAAAATGTCAACCCACTCACTCGATTCGGAGGAGATTTCCACATCGATTGCGACCATATTGAAAATTATCTGCTTAATATGCTTCTCCCGTTAATCCCTTCACACAAGTTTATAGATGCCAATATATTTTTTAAAATTTATTCAAACTTCATTAGTTTTTTCGCCTAAATAACAACCCGAAATACCATATTTCTGTTCATTTGGTCCATATTGAAAATAATATGTACCGGAATATATATATATATATATATATATATATATATATATATATATATATATATATATATATATATATATATATTTATATATATAGATAGATAGATAGATAGATAGATAGATAGAAATATATATAATAATAATAATAATAAATAATAATAAACTTTATTGCATTGTAATACAATGATGTCATTGAATAATCGAACACAATCATAAATTGGACAAATCAACAATACATACACATATACATGACAATACAGTCTCTTCAAATCGAATCTTCCAAGAATTCCCTGACACTATAATAGGCCTTACTTAACAAAATATTTTTGAGTTCAGAAACATATTGCTTATAATTTCTTAAGCTTCTTAAATTAGTTGGTAATTTATTGAATAATGTCACAGATGAGGGAATCGAGAACCTTTCATACATTGTCGTAACATGTCTAATGACAAACAGCTGAGAACTATGCCTCGTATCATAACTGTGATTATACGATACTTCGCTAAATCTAGCTATATTTTTCTTAATAAATAAAAGACATTTAAAAATATAAATACAAGGCACGGTCATCCAACCATTTTTCACAAATAAAGGCCTGCATGATCCCCGGAAGCCTACGCCAAGAATCAGTCTTGAAATTCTTTTTTGAATCACAAATACTCTATGCACATTAGTTGATCTACCCCAGAGCATGATATTATATTGGATGTGTGAATAGACCAATGAATAGTATACATTCAGTATAGATTTGAGTTCCAGGCTACGTTTTACAGTTAAGATAGCAAAATAAGAACACATCCACATGGTTATGCCATGTGAGATTACTGTCTAAATGCACTCCAAGAAACTTTCTACTCTCAGATAACTGAAACTCGATATCTTAAATTTTATATTTGGTGTCATATGGTAACGGTCGTCTCATATGAAAATTTAGAAAAACAGTTTTATCAAGATTGACCATCAAATTATTAGTAACACCATTTCAAAAACAGAGCCACAGTGTCATTCACCTTAGAAGTTAGTTCCTCAGGATCCAGTCCCGAAATCACCACTGATGTATCATCCGCAAACAGCGTTAGGAATTGATTTTTCATAGAATTTGCTAGATTATTGATATAAATCACAAACAGTAGTGGTCCCAGGACCGACCCCTGAGAAACACCAAGCTCCAGATCGAAGGTCTCAGATCGCTCAGAACTAACCCTGACAAATAACTCCCTACCAGTAACAAAAGATACCAGCCAATCATGTAGTCTCCCTCTAATCCCAATATTACATAGTTTCTTTGCCAAAATGTTTGTACCTACTGTGTCAAACGCCAAACACAGGTCGAAAAATATGGCCAGTATATAATAACCCCTATCCAAATGGGAACATATGTAGTCTATTACTCTACAGCAAGCCGTTTCTGTAGACTTCAGTTTCAGAAAACCATGCTGACTCTCAGTTACAAATTAAACCTATCCAAAAAATTTGTGACTCTGCTATGTACGAGTCTCTCAAATAATTACGAGAAAGCACTTAGCAGGCTTATTGGCCTATAATTATTTATCAAAGTTTTGTCATTTTTCTTGTGAATAGGGACAACACAAGCACATTTTAAAATATCTGGAAATTTACCAGATTTCACTGATAAATTTAATAAATAACACAGAACATGAAGTATACCATCACAAACACTTTTCACAACCCTACTGGAGATCTCGTCAAGACCAGCCGAATTCTTTGAAGGCATATTGGATAATATATTCCCCAGCTCCGCCTCAGTCACATCATGAAAATACAATGTATTCAATGTTGCATCCATACAGAGGTCGTCAGCACAAGAATCATTCACCCCACTCCGTTCCATACTCTTCTTAGCAACAATCGAGAAATATTCACCGAACATATTTGCTACAGCACTCGGCTCTGCCACAATTTCCCCATCATCAGCCTTGAGACAAATTGGCTCCACAGTGTTAGTTCTCCCCAGAGTATTATTTACAAAATTCCAAATTTTTTGGATTGATTTGTACAACCCCTCAAAGTCGCGCAAATAATATATATATATATATATATATATATATATATATATATATATATATATATATATATATAATATGTATATAATACATGAACAATCTTCAAAAAATACAAGATGTATAAAACGAATTTGAAAACCACTCCCGCGCATCTCAATGCTACCATCCGATACAGGGCAATAGCTTGTTATTTTCGGTACAAATATTTTTAAAGAAAACAACGAATGTATTATTCTGAATAAAAAGCATCCTGTTTTCTCATTAAAGAAGTTCAAAATAATGACTTGCAATACTTCAGGACAGAACAAAGACCATTTCTTCACAGTCGTTCAAACATTGCAACTAAATTTTGTTTCAAACATTTTCATTTATCCAACTTCGTGATAAAAAACTCCTTCCCGTAACGCGTAACGACTTAAATTTCATTTGGCAATTTTGAATAATGGACTGGTAGTTTCAGATTTCGAATACTTGTGGTTTAGACGAAATCGTAGGGCTAAGGTAATATGGTATGGTCCTTCACTTCGAAGTACGGCAATAACGAAAGTTCATGCACGAATTTGTTTGTTTAGCGATACGTAACGTCCTCCTAGACCGAAGTTAGGCAAACTTCGCGACGACGCCAGTCGTGGGGGGCGAACCAGTACATAAATTCTCAAAGTAATAATTACCGCTGTGCTATCAATTTATTTGCGGTAGAGTTCAAAATGTGCCAGCAAGTTAATGACATCCCGTACCTACTAATGATACGATCTCCCTGTGTCAGTTGTGCACCTGCTTGAAATATATTCCAGCTGAGCTTGGCAATCCGCCGTTGTGTCTGAACGCCCCCCGAGCGGCAATTTCGCCTGGTCTGGTGAAAATTGGATCGGTTTAAGGAATTCATTTTTTGAAGCAAATAACTGAATGCCTTGCAACTTAGTATCAGTTGTATTCAGTAGCGAAACAAGTTTATATGAACAGTGAAGCAATATATTGAATATTTACTAAATAATAATTGCATATGGAAATTGAAAATTAAATCAGGAAGAAATGTATCAAAGAATAATGAATTTAATAGTTAATAGATTTCGTGAAAGTGCATGAAAATTTTAATTAAATGGAAAAATGGTTTTGCATTCTAGGTGC
>JARQZK010003716.1:137500-185000 GCA_030704885.1 Cynegetis impunctata
ATATACATATACCTATACAGGGTGTCCCACCGGGAAAGAACGCGATCTGTATATGGAAAACTACACATAGGAAACTTTTGAAAATTTGACAGTATACTAATGTAATGACGATTGCAAGCCCTAATATAATTATAAATTGTTCCTATAAGGAACTCCCGTATACTTACTTTGGGGTGGATTCCTTATTGAAAAAGACTTGCTTTAATAGATTTTGTATAGTATTTGGACAACTAATCATACGGGGTGTTCGGAAAAAAAGATCTAAAATGAGATTGAGAAAACTGACAAAAATCAATTTTTTCAAATGGAAACCCCTCATTTTTCTTATTTTGTAGTATTTAGCATTTAAAAAGAAGGTAACTTTGTAAAAAGTTATCTATACCTAAAATTTGAAGTTTTCGAAATATTGCCAATTTAATATTTTTATATGGCGATTTTGCATTTAATCGTTAAACAATTGGATCTAGGATAGCCACGATTGTATTCGACATTTCAAATCATCGTAATGGCACCCCAGTTAAATTATACAAACGAAGATTATTTAAACTTATTTATTATTTATGGACAATGTGATAAATTATTTCAAGGACATGTGATACATGTGCGACCCGATATCCTCATAAACAAAAACCATCACCAAATACTGTTAAACGAATTAGAGAAAACTTCAAGAATTTTGGATCCGTAAAGGCATAAGTGTACAAAAAGAAACCAGTTGTTAACAATGAAAATATTTAAATAGCAATTTTGGGATATTTTGAGGCATATCCAACAAAATCTTCAAGGCAGATAGCATTAGAATCAGGCTTATCTAAATCATCAGTTCAAAGAATTTTACGGAAACACAAATATCATCCCTATGCTATCCATATTTTCATTAGTGCAGCATTTAAATGAAAATGATTTAGATAAGCCTTGAAAGTTTAAATAATTTTCGTTTATATAATTTAACCGGGGTGCCATTACGATGATTTGAAATGTCAAATACGATCGTGGCTATACTAGATCTAATTGTTTATCGATTAAATGCAAAATCGCCATATAAAAATATTAAATTGGCAATATTTCGAAAACTTCAAATTTTAGGTATAGATAACTTTAAACAAAGTTACCTTCTTTTTAAATGCTAAATACTACAAAATAAGAAAAATGGGGGGTTTCCATTTGAAAAAATTGATTTTTGTCAGTTTTCTCAATCTCATTTCAGATCTTTTTTTTTCGAACACCCTGTATGATTAGTTATCCAAATACTATACAAAATCTATTAAAGCAAGTCTTTTTCAATAAGGAATCCACCCCAAAGTAAGTAATACGGGAGTCCTTATAGGAACAATTTATAATTATATTAGGGCTTGCAATCGTCATTTTTGACATAAAAACCTAAATATGTCAAAAACGCTCAGACTTAGGTATAGGACATAATACATGAAATCTGCCTAGAATCTTGCGTAAACTTTAAAAATGTATTAATATATATGGTATCCAATTTAAAATAAGCAGGTTGGTATCTACTTCCGGTATAACCGGAAGTGCCACCATCTTGAAAATATTTTAGTCGAGTTGCCCCTATCAACATTAGTATACTGTCAAATTTTCAAAAGTTTCTTATGTGTAGTTTTCCATATACAGATCGCGTTATTTCCCGGTGGGACACCGGGGGATATATATATATATATATATATATATTTATATATATATATATATATATATATAATATATATATTATGTATATTATATATAATATTATATATATATATATATATATAATATATATATATATATATATATAAATATATATATATATATATATATATATATATATATATATTTATATTATATCTGACATGATAAATATTTCGAAAATCGTAACCCAAGAGGCCTGAAACGGATAAAATGCTACTCTCGCTGCTGATTGTTGAGTTTCGATACGCTGCAATAGTCTATCATTCTCCGGAAGAATACGACTCAAAAAATGGAAGAAAAGGAGATGCAGACCAAGACCTACATGGATGAAGAAGGATATAGCTATACTGTCAAATTTTCTAAAGTTTCTTATGTGTAGTTTTCCATATACAGATCGCGTTATTTCCCGGTGGGACACCGGGGGATATATATATATATATATATATATATATATATATATATATATATATATATTATATTATATATATATATATATATATATATATATATATATATATATTATATATATATATATATATATATATATATATATATATATATATATATATATATATATATATATATATATATATATATATTTATATATATCTGACATGATAAATATTTCGAAAATCGTAGCCCAAGAGGCCTGAAACGGATAAAATGCTACTCTCGCTGCTGATTGTTGAGTTTCGATACGCTGCAATAGTCTATCATTCTCCGGAAGAATACGACTCAAAAAATGGAAGAAAAGGAGATGCAGACCAAGACCTACATGGATGAAGAAGGATATAGCTATCAAGAGCAGCGCTGGAATAATTAAATGGCAGAGAAAACCAAGAATCGAAAAATAATGTAAGCAATAGTAGATAAAGTGTGAAACGATAACGAGAATTAATCTACCCCTCTGAAGAAGATCTAAAAAGCGCCATGCAGCGATAATCCACATGGGGTGACATGCCATTATCTATATATCTTTCATTAGAAAGATGTCTGCAATAGATTGCTTTCTGTATACCGTTTAGCATTAAACCTCAGGAATCTAGATGATTTGAATTAAGGCTTCATGCTTCCTGATATTGTGACGTTTTGTATAAGCAGGGCACAAAATGATGAATTTATTACAATATTATAATTTTCTGTAACTCACCACAGAATTAATTTTTATTTTAAATTATATATTACATCTTCAATGTTTTTCAAGTCATATCATTAACTATTAAAATATGTTATATAAATGGTCAAAAAAAAAATAACTTCGGACAATTCTAGCATGTTCAATTCAGCAGTTTGTCGTTGATATTTCAAAATTCACTCTAGTTTTCACATCGTATGAATAAAGTTGAGGCTAAAAACTTCAACATATATCATACATTTTAAAATAGAATGAATAGGGAATATTATTGGATAAATTAATTTTTCTAATATCTAAATACTTACCGTTCGATTAATTCGATACGCTATGAACGATTCATGATTGTCTCATTTGTAATTATAAATCACTACCATTCAATTATTGGTTTTCAATGATAAACGTATTACCTGTATTACAGATTAATTTTCAAAGAATTGTATCTATGGAATGACTCATTACATTTTTATTATTAACCTAAAATCCCTACTGAATTGATACATAAATTTATTATATCGTGATGGGCGTTTTGCCCATAATGCCCATAAATACTCTGGTAGAGACGAAATGTGCATCACGTAAAGGGATAAAATTAGGTAATTATTGTAGAAAACAATTATTTCATTTAATGTGATTAAATGGATGATGAAATTTCAATTTAATCCTTTGTCGTAAAAAAAGGAATGTTTTCATTTCTTATGCTAAGCTCAGATTGAATTGTATATATATATATATATATATATACAAGTAGAGCAGAATTATCGGTATATATATATATATATATATATATATATATATATATATATATATATATATATATATATATATATGTGAAAAACTTGATTCTCGGAATGAACCGCGTAAAAGATTTGAAAAATCTGGACGTTTCGGCTCCTTTTGCGAATCCATTTCAGGAGAATTAGAAGGGAAATAATTCAGATACGTGGCCTCAATCTGCCTACTCCACGAATCGAATTAAATTAGGAGGAATCGAAAACAATACGATTGCGTGGTCTCAACCTACCTACTCCACCAACCGTAGTGCTTTCTGTCAACTCTGAAGTCTCAACCTGCTTACCCTTCAGAGTCAACTGACGGGCCGATCGTCGCGTGGCCGTATTTATAGGGAAGGGGGGCGGGTACTCCATTGACATAGTTATTAACGTAGTATTGACGTCAATGGGGTATTCACGCTCATCAGTGCGGGATGCACTCTGATTGGGTGTGACATGGCGACCACTGAGAAGTGGTTTCCATGCTGATGGGAGTCTCTGACTGTCATCTCTGGTGTTCAAACAATTTGGACGTTTTTCTATTTCTACAGCTTCACGAAAAATTCGGGATTTGAAAGATCGGACGGGAGCAATAGTTCTTGTATTGGGGAAATCGATAATGTGGCCTGTTTGGGTGTGTGATGTTGGGAAAGGGCGTTGGTGATATCTGAGTGTCTTACTGAAAGTGGATGTTCCTTGGCACGGACCTGAATTCGTCGGTTCGTTTGTCCTATATAAGAACGAGGACAATTGGAACAGGGAATCTCATAAACACCGTAATTTTCGTTAGGAATTTTATCCTTGACGGATCTGACCAGATGGGAGAGTTTTTGTTGGGTGGTGAATATTGTTTTGATGTTTGTGTTTTTGAGAGATCTTGCGATCTTATCTGTTACTCCTTTGATGTAAGGAAGGAATAATTTAGGTGTAGATTCTTGGTCAGTGGGATTGGAAGGTGGTAGAGGTGGGGTGATGTTTGTGTGTTTGCGTATGTTCTTGTTGATTTGATATGTGTTGTAACCGTTCTGTAATAATATATGTTTTAGAGTATTGAGTTCTGATTCACGGTGTTCGTCGTCAGATAGTCGAATGGAGCGGTAGATTAGGGTATTAACTACAGAGTTAAGTTGAGAGGGATGGTGGTGAGACTGGGCGTTCAGATAACGGTTTGTATGGGTGAAGTATGGGTATGAAGTTTATTGACCATTACATCGAGGAATGGCAGAGACCCATCGTTTTCCACTTCCATTGTGAATTGGATACTTGGATGTATGCCATTCAAATGATTCAAAAAGTGGAGCAACGAGTCTCCGCCATGGGGCCAGATCGCAAAAACATCGTCTACATAACGTAGCCAGCATGATGGTTTAAGGTCGAATGACAAGAGAGCTTGGGTTTCGAAATGTCCCATGAAAATGTTGGCTTTGACGGGGGAAAGAGGAGATCCCATTGGGGCTCCCTTAATTTGTCGGAAGAAATTGCCTTGAAAGATAAAGTAAGTGTTGGCCATGCAGTGTTTGATCAGGGATAGGTTGTCTGGGGATATTTGATGTTTCGTGTCTAGGATGGAAAGTATTTCTTCGATGGGGATATTTGTAAATAAGGAGACAATATCAAAACTAACAAGGAGATCAGTTGGGGTAATATCAATACTATTGAGGAGTTCTATGAAGTGAAAAGAGTTTTTTACGTATGACTGGGTTTGTTCGGCAAGGGGTTGAAGGGTTTTGGCGAGATATTGCGCAAGAAGATGTGTTGGACAATTGTAAGCGCGGACAATGGGTCGAAGTGGAATATTAGGCTTGTGATTTGATATTGACGTCAATACTACGTCAATAACTACGTCAATGGAGTACCCGCCCCCCTCCCCTATAAATAAGGCCACACGACGATCGGCCCTTCAGTTGACTCTGAAGAGTAGGCAGGTTGAGACTTCAGAGTTGACAGGAAGCACTACGGTTGGTGGAGTAGGCAGGTTGAGAGCACGCAATCGTATTGTTTTCGATTCCTCCTAATTTAATTCGATTCGTGGAGTAGGCAGATTGAGGCCACGTATCTGAATTATTTTGCTTCTAATTCTCCTGAAGATGGCTTCGCAAAAGGAGCCGAAAAGTCGAGATTTTTCAAATCTCTCACACGGTTCATTCCGAGAACCAAGTTTTTCAAATACTTCCGACCGCGGAAATCTTTTTGAACATAGATATATATATATATATATATATATATATATATATATATAAATTATTATTTATTATTAGTTTTATCAGAAAAAGTTTATTTATTGTAAGAAATTCTGCATGTTCTAAAACTCAAAATTCATCAGATACTAAATTGTATCTGTCGTATAAGTACGAAGTTTGTCAAAATATAATATATGATCAAGAGTAATGTACTTTCCTCTTGATCAAAAATCATTTTCTTCACACACCTCGTATACAACAGTAGTTAAACATATAATTTTCTGTTAATAAATCATTTCTGATATACCTACAGTCTTAATTTTCTATATTATGGTAATATGAAAATAAATAGAATTGATAACTGTATACATCGAAGTATCGACATAGAAACAGCTTAACTTAAAACTGATAACAAACGATTTAATTTTTCATTATCAAAAATTTTTAATATTATGGATACTTGTTTCAGCAACTAAACTATCATCATCATTGTTAATTTTCAAATATCTTCAAGTTTCTTGGAATTTGAAAATGACATTCTTTAATTTTTTTAGTAGGTAGTAATAATAGGTATACTATAATATCATAACGAGCGGTTTTCGAAACATCATGTTCTTTTCGACCATTATCAATGAATGGTCTGAGTGATTGAAGGAAATTGAAATAGATTCATGTCTAGGATATTATTTTGGAAGAACATTCATTATGGTTTTTCATTATAAGATTTTGAAGAAATTCCCTGGTTGTGTATTGACCAACAAAACTTATTGAACGCAATTTTGTGTAAATTTGAAGCTACTTGATTAAAATAGCCTTATTTATATCCGCGTGTGTAGCTACCGATTAAAGTATGAAATATAAATATCGTCTCAATAATCACCACTTTATTAATTATTTTACAAATGAAAATATTGATCAAAGCATTGTGTTTCCAGAACAATACATGATAACACTACACATAAAAAGATATACATTCTCTCGGTTCATAAAGAAATGAAATTATCAATGTTAATTCGAAGTGATTTATAATTTTCCTCAACTGAAATTAGGTAAATCAATGATAAATAATAATGATAGTGAATTGGAAGGTGTCTTAGAATTTAATAATGAAAATTGCTAAATCAATGATAAATAGTAATTATAGTGAATGTGAAGGTATTTCATAAACCAATTTTCTACACTGCCATTACCAGGACCAATTATTAGATTCAATGAAATATATGCTTACCAAAACTCTATTAATATTAAATGAATTCGCAATTATGATTCGGATTGACTAAACGTTCCTTTGACTTTTATATTTCATAAGTTACAGTTTGATTTTCGGTTCTTCAACTGACTTTACTTATTACTCAAACTATGTCTTGTTCAAATAGATAGGTAAGTATTTGTATATTTAGGCCGAGAAACACCTTATTAGCCTACTGAAAGAATAGTTATCACCGAGGCCGCTTGCGGACAAGGCAGGATAATCTTGAGGTCGCTAAAAAGTTTCGCTGCCTTGGTTCACATACTATCTTCCTTGCAGTCGCCAAAATTATTAAAGGAGATAATTGTAAATAGGGTAACAGTTCTTGACAAAACGATAATATGAGTAATACTGATAGTTATATTTCAGTATCTTGGACATAGAGCTAAAAAGAGTGTAGATTTGGCGCTTTCCGATTTAATATCTGAAAAATCTTAATGCCAGGACGAACAATGTTCCAGAGATTTCTGAAAATATTATTTTATCCCATCTAATAGAGAAATCAAAATTTGTGTGTAAAGTTCAACTTTATTGAGCATTTATTCCTTGTTGTAGTGTATGCTGAACGTACGAGATGGAACCGACGTCAGAGAGTTTTCAAAATTAATACCATTTCTTAAAATAAACGAATTAGGTGATCTAGCACAGAAAGAAAATTGATTAATTCCTGAAAGAAGCTGATGATAAAACATACTAATTTTTGAAGGCAAATCTTAAAAATGTCACTTACGTTCGTTTTATTTATGGTATTCATTGTTTTAGGTAGTTTTAATAATAGCAGTATCAGGTGTGTTACGATGAGATGAATTAGTAATAATGGCCATTGAAGATATTCAGGGAGCGAATGCTGTACTGATAATAACCGTTTCTGATACAAATACGGATAAAAAGAGCGTTTTCACTTTCACAATTATTGAATTCATAAGAATTCATCGTAAATATGCATCTCTTCGATCAAAATATATTAATAATCGTTGCATATTCTTGAGATATGTGAACGGAAAGTGTACTACAGAAGTTGTTGGAGTGCATGCGATAGGGAAAGTGCCCAATATGTTTCCTAAGTGTCTCAGATTCACGAAACCGTGGAAGATACCAGGGTCACTGTTCTCGGAGAAGTTCTGCTACGTTGCTTGACAATACCTAGGCTGATAAGTCAATAGTAAAAGGTCAGTAGCGGGAGGATATGAAGATATCGAAAATATGAAAAAAATTTGTAACTCAAATTCTGATACCATAGTATATAGTAATGTAGGTAATTTCAAAATGTTACGTCCAACAGAAAATTATTTGCTTTCGAATATCTATAGCCATTATACAGAAACACTATATGTAACGTCCGGAGTAAATATAAGTTATAATAAAAATTGTACAATTAATGTTACTATTTAAAATAAATAATGGAAGTATGTATTTGTTGCTAATTTGAAAATTGATACTGTTTTCAATAAAGGATAATAACCTTGTTATTGTATTATTTTAGAAATGTCAAATTTGGAAGTGACGTTTGGTTTGGCAGCCGTTGCTATAGGTAACGCCTGCGAAAGTGAATTTCGCGGACTGTGTTGAGAACGTGAAATACCAACTATGCGTGCGAAAAATAATTTATTTACAGTGGACATTCAAAGAACACCCTTTCGTTACAAAAAAACAGAGATTTGGGATTGTAACATTCTGTATTATGTGCAGCAATGTAATGATTCCTTGATCCAGAAGTGATTGTGAAAGCGGATGTTATAATTACTCGCTTATTAATTGATTTCATAACCATTATAATTCTTGTTTTATTATCCATAATTGTAATCCTGCTTCCCTATGAAACGAGTTCAATCCTCGACTGTCGTCGATAATAAAATCCTACACACTCACTGAAAGACAGCAGAGTAAGGTTTGGAAAAAATAAAATATATATAACATCATAAAGAAACAAAAAACTAACTTTTCACAGGTTTATGTTTTTTGTTTCTTTATGAAGTTATGAATATGAACTTCCACCAAGTAAATGCCAATTCAATTCAATAAAATATATATTCTTCTTCAGGTGGATCTACTTACTATTGTAAAAAAGAAAAAAAATTAAAAAGAAGGTATGGAATAGTATCTTCACGGTTGAAAGAATATGATACGTAGGTAAATATCAAAAGGGAATATCATTGATGGGTTCTTTTGCCACCTTTATTACAAACTCCTTCACAATATTATTTTATAAAATATAGAGAGACTATCAGTAGTTCCACGTGTCATATTTTGTAGGAATTATCGAATGATCATTGGGAATTATTGCTACTGTATGAGCAGTCCGCCGTGCACTATGTCACACACACACACACACACACACACACACACAAACACACACATACACACACACACATATATATATATATATATATATATATATATATATATATATATATATATATATATAATCTCTTGATTACTATTAGCAATAACAGGCTTGTTGAATCTTAAAAAACTCGATTTTATTAAAAAGTTGACGTTTCGCCACGACATTCGTGGCTTTATCAAAAGTTTTGATAAAGCCACGAATGTCGTGGCGAAACGTCAACTTTTTAATAAAATCGAGTTTTTTAAGATTCAACAAGCCTGTTATTGCTAATAGTATAATCAAGAGATTAGAAATAGTTCACAGGCAACAACAATTCGAATAAATAATATATATATATATATATATATATATATATATATATATATATATATATATATATATATATATATATATATATACCTATATATACATATACAGGGTTATTCACGTTATTAGACACGAAGAATTATGGCTAAAGCATTTGATTTTATAAAAGTTTTTTCTTCAGAATGGACAGTGTGAGCCAAAAACACGAAAAGTATCAAAGTTGTTATTTTTCAAATAAATTACATTTTTGGATTTAACGGTAAAAACGAATGCCAGATTGATTGAGGTTCAATTCACCTAAACCTTATGGTTTTTGAAATATCCCTTATATAGTGAAAATGTAGTAGCTATCAGTTTTAAGGCTTAAATTCTCAACTGTTGTTTTTTTTTGTTTTTAACCAAATTAATCCTAAGCACTTGTGAAATATGGACTAACTTATACTTGGTATTTAAAAATAAAGGTAAAATAATTGCAATCTTCAAATGGCACCAACTTGTTCAACTTAAATGAAAAGCCCCGTATTTTATGTCACCAGCAGATGTTAAATTTAATTGTCTATCGAATACCTGTATACATTCCTAGCGAATAGAGTACGAATCAATGTTTTTTTTTCACTATTCTAGTATATACGGTCGTATAGGAAATGCGGAATACCAGTTTCTACTCAAATTTCTAATCTATCATATTCAGTTTCTGTTTCGCCGTATTCGTGCCTACATGAAACACGAAATCTACGGGAATGCCGCAGTCCCAAGTCGGTGATTATAAACGAAACATACCATACCAGGTTCATGTCGTTTGATGGCACGTTATACTAATCCAGTCCCTCACATTCTGTCACGTTCTGCCACTTATCTTTCTTACTATTTATTTCTTCTATTCAGGCATTGCACTCTTTAACTTCGGGTTTAATGGCGACTAGATAAGAGGAGATTGGGATGTGACATTTCAGTTAATGTTGATACGTCGCTGGAAATTTATGAGCTAGTTTATTGGATTTCCTATGTTCCTTATCCGTCCAGAAAAATAATTTATATAGAAGAGCCTATCAGATGTTTTCATTGACATTCCAATAGGAGTAAATTATGAATTCTCAGAATATTTTTTCTATGTCAATACTGCACCGAAGCTAACTTTATTATGAAGTATATCATCGAAATAACACTTTATAATAAAGCTTCATTATAGTATTCATAAGTAATTTACTTTGATGTATATGAATTTCTAGTAAAGCAATATTAACTAACCAATTGGTTGGGATGATATTTGATGAACGTCCATGACAATAATGTTAATATAACTTGGGTTTTTCATTTTTACTATTGGTCTAGTCAACAAGTGCTCTTTTGTTCAACTTTTTTAATCAAGGTCGGAAAAATATAAGCAAGGTGTCATAATAAAATTCCGCTCGCGGAAATTGTAAAAGTTATGAACAATTTAAGCAGAAAATTTCGGAAAAGGAAGTTTCAACTCTTGGATCTGTAGGATCAATATTTATGATTTTCTCAGAAGGGAAACTTTTTTACGTCCGAAAACTGGTAATCTGGCTTTCGTAGTCCCACCCATTTAGGACACTAGCAATAAACATTATTTAACCATATTAAATACGAAAATGAAGAAATAAAAAATTCAGACACTTACTGGATAGTTGAATGAACACTAATTCAGAGGCAATATCGCTATTTTTCAATTAGTTATGCAATAGTTAATTCATAATTTTTTGCTGCTTGAACATTAACATTGCAAGTATGATAACTATAAAATTATAGATCTGCTAACGTATATTTTTTTGAAATTGTGCCTTTCGTGACGATTTGGATTAACTGATTTTTCTCCCATATGAAAGTCTGAGCGGTATTTTAAAAATGTCGTTTGACTGAAGTAGTACTAGTTACACTTGCTATGTAAAAAGTATTTTCGAGCTAGACTAACTCTTACCTTGATAAGCAAAGAGAATTCTGCGTGAGTAAAATACTCCCTTCTTTTTGAAGCTATTTCAGTTATTCTGCAGATGAAGTGGAAGACTTTTTTCAGAAGTATTTGTCAAGGATATTTGAAATTTCAGACATGCGTATTATCGCGCGTCCAGGAGTGTCCCGTCTCAAAATTTGTTCTTAGAATTTAACGCAGTTTTATCGCGCGCGATTAGAGTTTGTTTTGGAATAGGAGGTTCAAAACTAGTAGTGTAAATCGAAAACTAACAAGTTTCATTCGCGATTAGCTTGGCTTGTAGATTGTTGAAATTTTCAACACTTTTAGAGGCCTACATCCTTACAAATATGGAGAAAATCAGACAACCAAAATTGAAAGTCACATTGTGCTTAGCTGTGTATCTTCACAGTACAAGTGAGAACAAAAATGCAGGTGTTGGGTGATAAAATGGAGACAATATTGCACTGAATATGGACAGATGCCTCTGCTGCATGAGTTACGAGATATAATTTTCCTATGGAGTTTAGAAACTATTTGCGAATGGATATTCAATCATTCAATGTTTTATTGGATTTAGTTTCACTAATCATTTATAATAATATGCACAAACT
The DNA here is from genome assembly GCA_030704885.1 of Cynegetis impunctata. NCBI lineage: Eukaryota > Metazoa > Arthropoda > Insecta > Coleoptera > Coccinellidae > Cynegetis > Cynegetis impunctata. Next base: position 149,715 of record JARQZK010003716.1, read on the forward strand.
ATTTCCTGTTTTTTATTATGTCTATTTGGTTGACAATATATTTATCAGATCAAAATATTTCAGATAAACAATATTTTAATTCAGATCAAAACTCATCAAGTGAATGAGAAATGACCTGTAATTATTTACCACGCGATTGCGTTGGCTATATCGCTCATGTTTCGACATGTCTTAAGTGGACTCATTGCGATTTAGACCAGCATTCTTTCGCATGTGACTGGATTGTGCTCCAATCGCAAAGGAAAGGGTGCAAGTGTAAAGGTAATTTATATATTTCACATTAAACACTCTCACACAGAGGTTAGACCGAGGTTAGTATAATGAGCACCATGAGTGATTTTAATAAGCACTAGATCAACTTGTATTTTTCGAACTGTTGGACCATTTTGCCATAGAATGAATAAAGTATAGAATCTCTACCACATCTTCCATATATAGTAAAGATTTGTAAGTCTTCTTATCCTCTAGTAACTGAAGATCTATACCAAAGAAATGAATAGTAAAATATCGAACATCCAAAAACCCTCAACAGTTTTACTTAGTGGAAAATTGTCAAAGTTCGATTCCATACAAACCAAGATACGTCTCTTGTATAGAATGAATATCGACTAGTGGTATTTAAAAATTTCCACATATGCAACTCACATTTATGAAATAAATTAAAAATAATGCAATATCAACATTAATTGGGTTCTTTCCTTACAATCGTAAAATATTCTGAAAAACAGATGAGTAATCTTTCATCTAGAGATTGTTTTTTCCATATTTCAACTTGGAATTATGTAAAATAGGTGCTTGTATTTTCCATTTAATTACAATATACTAAATTGTTTTAATTTTCTGGAAACCTCCTGGTATATTTTTCAAGTAGGTACCCACTCATTTTAATATTCCAATGCAATTTATGGAAATTGCAGCATTTATTTCCATTCAGTTGGTTACAATGAAATTAACATATTTTTTCAAATTGTTTACCGTAATATATGCTCTTTTTTACCTAATGATCCATTCAATTTCAAATTGAAAATTCCAAGCAGTTTATCGTATAGGTATATAAGTTTCTAGCATTCCAATTACTCATTTATTCATTTACTGTGAAAGTTTTATGTTTTTCCATAAAACTAGTTATTATACGCAATAATTTTGATAATATTCATTACGTTTTTCGTTTCGGGTAACGACGTTGAAGCGTTGAGCGGTTTATGAATCATAAAGTTATACGCCTGGTATTTTATTATATCGGATACACTCTGTGACGTCTTTGAAACCGTTGATATGAGTTTCTAGATTGGGGTAACGTAACGCAATAAAGGGGAATGCGTACAGCCATGGAATATCACCTTGAACTCATATCTTGTTAGATTTTGGGGATGACCAATTTTTAAAATGGTTTAATTACGAAATGTGCGTTCATCTTATCACAATGATAATACTGAATAAAATGTGAAGAGCTTTGTGAATCATAACATTTTTTTGTCCTTCATATTGTATGCATTTTTTACTAATGTCAAACCAGTGATTTTTTTTGAAATCAGGTAGGAGCTATACCTAATATGAATCTTGGGTATAAATGCCCCAATCCCATTTGCCCAATTAACATTTAACAGCTAGCTTTTAGTTTGTTCTGATGGTAGGGCATACCGGGGCTGGTTGGTACAAATTTCATGTTCGATTTTTAAAAACTTTTCTATAAACCTTACTAACAATCGGACTGCGGGGGATGAAACCTATATCGATCGGCTAGGAAATTACTCATATAATATAGATTCAAACGAAGCAGTGAAGGAGAAATATATCAATTTTCGTGACCTCTCATATGTAAAAACAGATCCCGTAACCGGGGCATATTGGCACACCTTATGGGGCTGGTTGGTACAGTCTGTACCTACTATCGGAATTCAACGTTACAAAAGAAAACAAATATTTTTCGAAAGTAAATTATATTCATTGGAAAGACAAACAAGTAAGAAATTATCACTCTGAGTCATCAGATTCACAATTGTGACAAACATAGTATAATCCAGCGTCGCAACATTCTTCGTGTGACCACAGGTGGCACTGTGTGCATTGAACCCACTCTCGTGAAGCCCTATTCGAATATCGTTCCAAGCATACCAAACAAGTGGATCTACATCCTCACTACTATCACTGGAATGAGACATATTCTCCTTCTTTTTCTGTTTACCTGTCTTCCTTATGTTCTTTTCATTCTTGCCTATAAAAACTCTTTTCTTGACTATCTTTGCTTTCTTACTAATCTCGTCTTTATTATTTTTCATTTTCGCACTTTTCTCTTTTTCCAACTCATCTTTAATGGGGGCATCCGTCAGAATTGCTGACTTTCTTTTCTCCTGTTGTTTTTCTTGGATTTTCCAAATTCCAAAATCTCTAGACGTTTTTCTTAGAGATCGTTGATCTATCTTCACTGCTCTGACAGCTCTAAGCATAATATCAGGTTTCGCAACCCCCTATTAGATTTCTTCTTGTAATTTCGCATGATGGATCTATAATAAATGAATAATTAAATCCGCTGCCTTTCGTTTCTCTATCGCAATTCGGCATCGGAGTAGGATGGTACATAGTATCAACTTACTCCGGAAGGAGTGCACCAACTAGCTCCAACGCCATTTTTAAATTCTACAATGTGATAATTCTTGGCAGAATAGGTTATATGTTCCTTTGAATATATGAAAATGAAGCAATTTGCATATTCATTGAAAACCTGATATAATTGAACAGAGAACCCTGTTCATGAAATACATTCTGCAAAGTTTTAGATACATGAAAATATTTACCTGTCAATGACAATAACACAAAATATCCACTAACTCACGAACTAACAAGCACCTATGGCGGCAACTGCACACTGATTAGTATTTGGATTAGAGGGACACACTGATGCGGTTATGGCGCCGTCTGTTGCATAACAAAGAAACTATTCGACATGTACCAACATACTCCTGTATTCAACTATCCCCGGTCTCCCCTATATGTCCGTTTGGGACAGGTATTCAGCAACAACTATTGTGACTATTTGTTTCTGCCATTTAGTAAGAACATTAGCTCGCTCATGTCTAGCTTCAAAGTGAAAGCGCGTCATTTTGCAACCATGCCAAATCAGCATTTAACAGCAAGATATCCATTGAGCTTCTAAATTATTCTGGTGGTATATGTCCGTTTGGGCAAGGTATTCAGCAACAACTCTTGTGACTCTTTTTTCCTCTATTTAGAAAGAGCACTGGCTCGATCATGTCTATCTTCAAAGTAAAAGCGTATCATTTTGCAACCATATTTGCCAAAACCTCTACTTTAGAAGTAGGCCAAAAGGTAACTCCTAAAATTCCTAAGGACCAGGTTTCAATTCCTGAGTAGAAATTTTGCACATGAAAAATCTGTATCCAGGAACAACTAAACCTCAGAAAGTTGGTGGGTTATGATGAGATTCCATCTATTATTTCAAATTATTGCGTGTTCTTGCTTGCATCCCTACTTTACTGCCTATTCTATTTATTATAGGAGCATATGAAATATTCATCTATATGGAAGATCGCAACAGTCCATTTCCAAAAAACGAAAGAGAGTGCTTGCCAGAAAATTTACACCAAATTACTGTACTATCTTTATTGTACAAAGTAATGGAAATGTCAGCAATTCACAGACTGCGAAATATCTCGAACAGAATAATCTACTACCTACGCGGCTTTCGATGCTGTCGTGACTTACTCAGCGATGTTACACATCTTAGGACAAGCGTTAACGATAATAATGGTGAATCATTAGCAGTTGCCCTAAATTTCTCTAAGGGCTTCCATCGAGTTTGGCACAAAGCATAGCTATCAAAGTTTGAATCTTATGGCCGTACTACTAAGCGTTTTGATCGAAAGCTACCTTCCTGAAAGGCATATACGTAATGCGGGCGATAGTGCGAACTCGGAATATACTGCGAAAGCCGGTATATCTCAATGGTTCCCCTTATCACTAACGCATTTTCTTATACATATTAATGATCTCCGAAATTCGACTAAATACAAAATCGTGAGCTTCGCTGTCAGGCCTGTAAGTGCATCTATATCTGGGTATTAACGAGTACATGAATAGCAACCTTAGGATCATTTCTAACTGGGGATCTGATAATTTAGTTACTCTTAATGTCACTAAGACACTAGCAACCAGACTTTCAAAAAAAGGTTTCTTGTCGATCTAAGGATCTATTGATGCCATAAAATACGGAAAAGAACCTCTTTTATGTTTAAAACTAATATAAAATTTACTTACGCTCCTCACTATTGACTCACCATAAAGCGAAATAGTCCATTTTTTCGGTAAAAATACAACTGAAAACATTTTTGAAATGTTTCCTCATTCCCTAAGGTAGGCAAGGAAAATAGTTTCAGAGCCAGTCTTATTCTCTTAATTTTATTTTGAATGCAGTAGAAGACACTTTTAAAATAGCTACTATATAAAAAATATCTATCTTTCTAATGGTTACGTTGCTATTATAAAGATAAGTTATCTTTGTTTTAAGCAGTTAGGCGGTAATTTTCATTGATAATAATTCAGAAATAACTACGGATCCCCAAAAATACTTTATTCACCCCTAAAATACTTTCACACCCCTAGGGATTCCATTCACAGTTATCTACTGTTCTAGACTAAGAACTCATTTATCAGAATGCTAACAAAAGTAGGTTAGAGAATACCATTTAATTGGTTCAGCTTCGTTTAAAGTTATATTAGAATAATTGCTTTGTCACTAATAACATAAAAATAACAGATAAAATAAAAGCTGTCATTTTAAACTGAAATGAAAAAACGAATAGCATTGAATCGGAAGGAACCGAAGTACGAGGAAAAGTTTAAATATATTCAAAATCTGAATTACGGAATTTTGCAGTGTGCAATGTATTTCCAGAGTAAAATGAAAGTTTTTGGAAATTTATTTACGCCTAAGCATCTATTGGTTCCTTATAAATCTCAGATTCGTCTAGTATTGGAATAATGCTCCCATGCTTGGAGAAGTTTTTAGCTCCACGCACCCCCCAAAAATCACTAGAATAATAAAATTTGATATGTTGTTCGAAGTTAATTTCCAAATCTTTTGTCATTGTCGCTTATGCTCCATCGTGAAACTACCGTTCCCAAATTTAAAAAATGTCAAAATTTTTACTGAATTTGTCATAATAAAATTGTGATAGTTTGGTTCTGCATCAAAAAAGTTCCAGATACCAAATTTCAGCTCATTTGAACTGATATAAAATGTCTAAATATACTAGAAAAAAAAAAATATATATATATATATATATATATAAATATATATATATATATATATATATATATATATATATATATATATACAGGGTGATTCACGGTGGATGGCACATTAGACGTTTCTGAAGAACCATACAACGGATCCCTTTGAAAATTCAATGGAGAGCATAATCGGACATTCTCTACCCAACTAAAATATTTTCGGTAATGCGGTGTTGCCACTTCTATAAGAAAATAGTAGCAACTTTGATTTTTCAAATGGAACCACCTGTATATTATATTATTGTTAGAGTCTCCAACAATTTCCTAACAACTTTTCATAATATCTCCCTATACCTATCTTTTTTCGTTTTCGAAATAAAAATTATTTTCGTTTTTTTTTCGTCGGAAATCAAGACCTCTAAAAACTCTGATATGTTTGAGCTAAGAAATACAATGACATCGAAATTTCGGATTAAGTTTGTTAATACCTAGGGGCTTCCTACACTTTAGCCCAATTTTCGTTACTTCAATCCAGGGTGGTCAAAAAATACAGTTATTTCGTTAGCTTGGAAAAGTGAGTATAAGTTGGTTATTTCAAATGGAATACCCTATATATTATTACAAATTCGGAAAGCTGCTAGAATTTCCTTTTTATCTATGTATATCATATTTATACCTAACTAGTCAAGTTTCGGACTTATGAGCACTTATTTGTGAAAATGTTCCTACCCCCCTGGTATTTGCTAAGCATGTCATGATTACCTACTATTTGACAGTAACGTTGTGACAATCTACTAATAATATCGAAACTTTCATCACTTCAGAAGTTGGAAATACCTTCAGAAACGATGGAAAAAATTTATTGAAATGAAGTTCTTATGAATTTGTTTATTATTTTTGGACAGTGTGATAAAATTATCAGCAGGACATCTAGAAAGTTCAATGAAATGTATCCGAATCTACCGCCAATGAACCTCAAGAAATTTATACGAATTCAGAACAATTTCAAAATGTTTGGATCAAATTTAAAAGCACTAAAAAATGTACATCGGCCCGTAACTTCCGAAGACAACCAAATTAATGTCCTATCATATTTTCACGCATTTCCGGAGTCATCGATAAGAAGTGCTGAAGAAGATTTTGGCTTAAAATATTCATCTGTTCAAAGAATCTTGCAAAGACATAACATGCATGATTACAAATTCACCAAAATTAAAGCAATGAAGCCTCAATACTCTCAACAGAGAGTTGAATTTTGTGAAATGATGTTGGTACGCATTCAAAAAGATCCATTTTTTTAAAATAAAATGATTTGGACTGATGAATCAAAATTTTCAAGAGAAGGAATTTTCAATAGAAAAAATTGTCATTTTTGGTGCAGTGAAAATTTCACAAAAGAAGCCGGATATCATTCGTATACATTTCTTGAGGTTCATTGGCGGTAGATTCGGATACATTTCATTGAACTTTCTATGTCCTGCTGATAATTTCATCACACTGTCCAAAAATAATAAACAAATTCATAAGAACTTCATTTGAATAAATTTTTTCTATCGTTTCTGAAGGTATTTCCAACTTCTGAAGTGATGAAAGTTTCGATATTATTAATAGATTGTCACAACATTACTGTCAAATAGTAGGTAATCATGATATGCTTAGCAAATACCAAGGGTATAGGAACATTTTCACAAATAAGTGCTCATAAGTCCGAAACTTGACTAGTTAGGTATAGATATGATATACATAGATAAAAAGGAAATTCTAGCAGCTTTCCGAATTTGTAATAATATACAGGGTATTCCATTTGAAATAACCAACTTATAGCCACTTTTCCAAGCTAACGAAATAACTGTATTTTTTGACCACCCTGTATTGAAATAACGAAAATTGGGCTGAAGTATAGGAAGACCCTAGGTATTAACAAACTTAATCCGAAATTTCGATATAATTGTGTTTCTTAGCTCAAACATATCAGAGTTTTTAGAGGTCTTGATTTCCGACGAAAAAAAACGAAAATAATTTTTATTTCGAAAACGAAAGAAGATAGGTATAGGGAAATATTATGAAAAGTTGTTAGGAAATTGTTGGAGATTCTAACTATAATATAATATACAAGTGGTTCCATTTGAAAAATCAAAGTTGCTACTACTTTCTTATAGAAGTGGCAACACCGCATTACCGAAAATATTTTAGTTGGGTAGAGAATGTCCGATTATGCCCTCCATTGAATTTTCAAAGGGAGCCGTTGTATGGTTCACCAGAAACGTCTAATGTGCCATCCACCGTGAATCACCCTGTATATATATATATATATATATATATATATATATATATAATTTCCGAAAATCATCGCCCAGGGGATTTGAAATAATAAAATCTACTCTCGCATCTTGCTGCTGACTTTTGGTACAGTGCAATAGTCTTTTTTTCTGGTAAAACACAACTGAAAATAAGTTTCTGTGTTATCTAAGAAACTTTAAAATTTTCGGACTTAAGTTATCCATTAAACTTGCTAGTCCCAGTCAAAAACTACAAAAGTTAAACCTAACTTCAGCATAGAGTTTCGCAAGAACAACTCTTTATCGACTGTTAATTCAACACAAGAATTAACTAGCATAAAAACCGTAAAAATTATTCAAATTAAGAGAAATACAAGAAACTTCTTCCTTTCATAAGGAAATTTTTTATATCGATTTCATTAAATAATAAGATTATAACAGAGAAACATCAGCGATCAAGCATATTCTAAATATGTACTAAATTATAAACTAGATATAATAAATCACCTCTCAGTAATTTGTGAACAATTCAAATTCCTTCCTGGGAGTTCCAAGAACTCCAGTTTTCAATCGATTTAAATCTACTTACTTCAGTATAAATATTTTGTTAATTATATATTCCAGTTTAGCGAAGAATTCCTGTGAATAATAATAAAATTTAATGAAAATCTCTTAAAAATATTTCAATTGATTCATATCAAGTAACGGTATAGAATGTTTAAAGTTATAGACCGAGAGATACTAGAAGGATTTGTGAAGTCATTTCTTACAGTAAGGCGCTTTTGGGGGGGTTCATATACATAATAAATTGAAGGAAAATGATGTTCTTACCGGTGGTGCGCAGGTCGCAATTGCAGAATAATTAATTGAAATTGCTCGAAAATCCGGAGGTGTCAAACAATTTCTTTCACAAAATTTCTTCAATTTATTGGTATTTCAACAAAACAAAAATCCGACGCTCGCTATATGCCATACTTGTCCGGTGGGTGTTTAGGCCCGCCAAACTTTTTTGAAAATGTTTTATTTTTTATTTTCTTAAAATTTATTTCTTACAGGCTTAGTTTTTTCAAAACAATATTTTTTTATTAATCTTGTACGAAAATCACCACGCCATACTATTCAGACGGTCCAAAATGCCCGCCATACCCCCTCAAACATTTAATTTTTTAAAATTCGAAAAACTATTTCTTTCACCTTGAAATTTGGTATAGTAGTTGATTTTATGATTAGAAACATAATTCTCATAATGAATACCTGTAGAGTGGGTGATAAACGCCCTGTAAACGATCAAATTTGTTTGACAAACTTGTTTGACAAACTTCACGTGTTCATCAAGCAATGGCATAAACGATCAAACCAAAGATCAAACAAATTTGTCAAATTCTTCCTTAGTTACGGTTTTCTCGTTGACGTGACGTGACGCGTTCCATGAAAATTGAGCAGTACGGTTTTGAATTTAGTTGTCAAAAATGCCGTCAATCCAATTTTTCATCAAACTCTTCAAACACGTGAATTGCTTGACAAACGCATCAAACAAAGCCATAGACTATCAAATAATTTGACAAACACCTAAAATTTGACAAACAAGTTTGATCGTTTACAGGGCGCTTCATACGTACAATGTAATCAAATAATTGTAAAATTTCAGGCAACATTCGAACAATTTCTTACAGTATGTCATCACTTTGGACCATAAGTATGGGATAAATTTTCCGAAAATTTAAATGCCATACTGTAAAAAATCGTTTCATTTATTTATTTCTTTTACATCGAAGCGTGCGTATCACGGTCTTTCGTGCCAAGGTCACACACAATTATTTCATTTATGCCATACTGTGAAATATAATTTTACGGCTTCTATAAGCGTGTTTTGAAAACGGTTAAAAAATACCATTTTTCAAGTATGGCACCACTTTTATACTGCACTAAAAGTATGGCAAATATAATTTTGTCTCGCTGTATCATAAACTGAACACGATTTAACTGCCATACTGAAAGAAATAGTTTTTCGAATTTTAAAAAATTACATTTTTGAGGGGATATGGCGGGTATTTTGGACCGTCGGAATGGTATGGCGTGGTGATTTTCGTAGGAGATTAATAAAAAATAACTGTTTTTAAAAAATCAGCCTGTAAGAAATAAATTTTAAAAAAATTAAAAAAACACATTTTCAAAAAAGTATGGCAGGCGTAAACACCCACTGAAGAAGTATGGCATATAGCGAGCGTCGGATTTATTTTTGTTCAAATACCGATAAATTGAAGAAATTTTGTGAGAGAAATTGTTCGACATCTCCGTATTTTCAAGCAATTTCAATTAATTATTCTGCAATTGCGACCCGCGCACCATATGTAAGAACAACATTTTCTTTCAATGTATTAAGTATATAAACTCCCCTAAAAGCGCCATACTGTAAGAAATGAATTCACAAATCCTTCCAGTATCTCTCGGTCTAGTATATGATGTTACGAAATAATAAACACTTTCCTCATATAAGAATAAATTTTAGAACGTATCATTGAAAAATTAGAGAATATCTTCCAAATATTCATTATCTAATTACTTCCTACCACTTGTACAGATAACAAAAAAGAAAGAGTTCCCTAAATATAATAAATTCGTTTCAGCAGAAAGCCATAAAAGACCGTTCGACTAAGTTGATCCCATATATATTCATAAAGTTTAGAATTAGGGTTAATGGAATTGCAAATTCAGCGAAAACGTAAAGTACCGGTTAGAATAACTTGAAACAGTTTTCCAAATGTGAGTGCACGAATGTAAAAATAAAATGGAACTTCCGTTGTGTCGAAGAAAAAGCACCAGAGCCAAATTCAATTATAAATATTTTCGCTAGAGGGTCTCATCGGAATATTTATGATCAAAGAAATTTTTAGGAGAGATACTTATGTCTGGCGGGAGTCATGGATAACATTTTGTAGGAGTTACTGGAGACCTAATAATAATGTTCAACCAGGGCCGTATCATTTCACAACAGGAAATATCGAAGAAAATGGCCTATCAACATTTTTCTAATTTGTGTACTTGGAATAGTGAATCTTATGGTAATCAGTTGTATGTTCTTTGAATCATTGGAATAATTGGCTTCGTTGAGTCACTTTGTATTATTTCTCTATGATCTTACTGTCTTGATTAGTCGTATTCTTATCGAAACTAATAGACAGTTGCATTGTTTTGAAAGTTCACAATGAGGTAAGGATGTGATTTGAAAAAAAAAAGTGCGATATGAAGGTTATTTATTAATTTCGTTAGAAACAAGAAATACTAGTTGGGAATTTACGGGTTGAAAGTGATACTACATTTTCACAAAATGATAGATATTTCAAAGACCATAGGGTTTAGGTGAATTATACCTCAATGAAACTGGCATTTATTATATCGTAAAATCCAAATATGGAATAATATACAGGGTATTCCCTTTAAAAAATAACAACTCTGATACTTTTCATGTTTTGGACATACCCTGTACAATATGAAAATATGTTCTAAATGTAGTGCTAATAGGTCCCTATCCTTCCCAAAGGAAAAACTTTTATAAAATCAAATTCTAAGCCATATTTCTTCGTGTCGAATAACGTGAATAGCCCTATATATATATATATATATATATATATATATATATATATATATATATATATATATATATATATATATATATATATATATATATATATATATATATATATATATATATATTTTATATATATATATATATATATATATATATATATATATATATATATATTTATTTATTTATTTATATATTTTTATATATATATATATATAATCTCTTGATAATTATTAGCAATAACAGGCTTGTTGAATCTTAAAAAACTTGATTTTATTGAAAAAAATCAAGTTTTTTAAGATTCAACAAGCCTGTTATTGCTAATAATTATCAAGAGATTAGAAATAGTTCACAGGCAACAACAACTCGAATAAATATACATATATATATATATATATATATATATATATATATATATATATATATATATATTTTTTTTTTTATTTATTTATTTATATGTATATATATATATATATATTTATATATATATATATATATATATATATATATATATATATATATAATATATTTGTTATGTATTTATTTCCGTATTTTGGACCTCCAGCCTATCTACAGAACAAAACTATAAAAATTTGGTTAAATTCAGTCCAAATTCTTCGTGTCGAATAACGTGAATAGCCCAATATATATATATATATATATATATATATATATATATATATATATATATATATATATATATATATATATATATATATATATATATATATATATATATATATATATATATATATATATATATATATATATATATATTTATATATATATATATATATTTGTTATATATTTGTTTTCGTATTTTGTCATCTCCATTGGCTCCCATACAGAACAAAACTATGAAAATTTGGGTAAATTCAGTCCAAATTTTGGCATGTTCAAATTTGAACAAGGGAACTCAATACACAGGGAGGTGCATGAGCTAAGGGCAAAGAATGTAGAAATTAATTATCTACAACATCTCTGAAAAAATTAACACCTTAGGTCTCTTTAGAGTGTACATTCTGTACATGGAAATATAAACCTACTATTGCAGAATTTTTGCACTCCCAAGCCCTTTGTATGTAGATTGAGTTGATGCCGAAGAAGTGATGTTTGGCTTTAAAAATTTATTTTGCACTGTAATGGTTTCAACTATTTTTCTTAACTGCCGCCTCAGCGTATGCTGATTGAGTTAGAAACTTTTAATTCATTATATAGATTGCGTTGATATGAGGGCAGTGCTAAAATTGATCTAGGGTGTTAGGAGATTATATGTAAAAAAGAACAAAAATGAGAGGAAAATACGACCTCATGATGGGGAACATAGCACCGAAGCTCTATTCCCAACGCGTTTTTCTGTGGGATTCAAATTATTATTCTGATTCAGGATTTTATACTATTAGAAACTGTATCTGAAGTTAAGATAATCCTCTTGAATCATTGAATCTTCACATCCCGATGTTTCATCCTATGAAAATAAAGAAATATTTGCCTTATATTCAATAGAGTTAAATGAGTGTTAATTCATACGTTCACTTTCTACTCTTTATCATAAACATCACTCTCCTTTACAGTCGATCAATGAATCTCATTTTCTGAAAACTTCGAATTAATATGAAACAGGATTATATACAGATAATAAATGAAAACGTGACACTATATGTGAACGTTGTATAAATATTAACTTTCACGGAGGTTTTGGGTGTTCTATCTATTTTCTCCTCATTAATGGTATTTTCCCCGAAAATAATAGACTATTGCTCTGTATCATTAATCAACAGTGAGCTGCGGGGCTTCGATTTTTAAGATTTTATTGATATATATATATATATATATATATATATATATATATATATATATATATATATATATATATATATACAGATATATATATATATATATATATATATATATATATATATATATATATATTTATACTGACATATATATATATATATATATATATATATATATATACATATATATATATATATTATATATATATATATATATATATATATATATATATATATATATATATATATATATATATATATATATATATATATACATATATATATATATATATATATATATATATATATATATATATATATATATATATATATATATATATATTGTATATATATATATATATATATATATATATATATAAAATTCTCCTGTCGCGGTGTTAGAAGTTAAACTCCTCCGAAATGGCTCGACCGAATCTCATGAAATTTTGTGTACATATCGGGTAGGTCTGAGAATCGGCTAACATCTTTTTTCATCCCCCTCAATTCAATTTTCTTATTTTTCAGACGAAATTTTCTGTTCAATTTTTTTTATGATACAACATTCAAAAATACATACAACCCTCAATTTTCACCCTTATACGATCAACCCCTATTTTTTATTTGTTAAACTCCTCCGAAATGGCCCGACCGATTCTTATGAAATTTTTTGTGCATATCGAGTAGATCTGAGAATCGGCCAACATTTATTTTTCATCCCCCTAAATGTTGAGGGTCCACCCCCTAATTTAATTTTTTTATTTTTCAGACACAAATTTGCACACCTCTACGATCAACCCGTATTTTTCATTTGTTAAACTCCTCCGAAATGGCTCGATTCTCATGAAATTTTGTGTGCATATCGGGTAGGTCTGAGAATCGACCAACATCTATTTTTCATCGCTCTAAATATTAAGGGTAGTCCACCCCTTGATTTTTTTTTAGACAAAACTTAATGTTAATTTTTTTTATGATACAGCATTCTAAAATTCATACAACCCTAAATTTTCACCCCTCTACGATCAATCCCTATTTTTTATTTGTTGATTATAAACTTCAATTTTTTTGGCAAGATTTCTATTTCTATTCTGTCAAGAATAAAAAAATTCATAAAAATCTCAATTTTTTACCTTCTACGATCAACCCCTATTTTGCCGTCGCGATTTTCATTCTTTTAAATTTTATCCGCAATAGGGTTGCCAGTTGGCAATCGAAAATAACAATAGTCTGTCTGAGAATAGGTCGTAATATATTTTTCATACCCCTACGTGATTAGAGTAGTTCACCACAAACATTTCTATAAATTTTTTGGACAAAATTTTCATATATATATTTCCAGTATATTTTGCCATCTGAAATGGTATATGGAGTTGTCCTTGAAGCAGATTAAAAATTTCAAAATTTGGATAAAAACAAGTAAAAACTATGGCATCTTCAAACTTCGAGGAAGCGAGTGGCTAAGAGATGCATGAGTAGAAATTTTTCGAACCACTGGAAAAAGAAATGGAATTTAATTATGATCAACACGTCCAATATTCAGCGCTGTAGGACTTTTTTGAAGGATTGTTGCATCCCAAAACACCCTCCATTGATGTACCTACGTGTTGATAGTTTCAACTAATGTTCTTAATCCTCTCATTGTGATGTAAACTTTTTCTAATTTCTCTTGAGTTTTAAGAAACTCACGTCTACATCCAAATTGAGTAGGAGGGGTAAGAAGTAGTATTTAAAAATGAAAGAAGAAGGGGAACTACGACTTTAGTGGCGGAACTCTGCAGGTCTCGCATTTTTTTAAATTTGCTTTCATTTCAATTTCAATATCGGAAAATTGAATTATGACGAGACTGTGTTTTTACGAGTTATATCGATTATTTTATTTCATTCACCAATGACCGAATGTTTTTACTTCCTGTGTGAATTCAATTATATGAAATATAATTTTGTGGTTTCCTATTAAGTAAACCAATAACCGTTTCAACCTTGAACAGTAGGTTTCTGTTGAACTTTTTATTTGTCGATCGATTTGTAGTTGGCGTGAATGCACAACATGGAAGATTGAGAAAATGAAGGAAGAAAAATGAGCTTACCGTGACCACGTCATTACTACGCTTTGTAACTTTTCAAACAACAATACCGTGCTGAATTGAAAATTCGTGGTATAATGGAGTCAAACTCGTGAAATTTCATTTTCAAAGTTACCATAAAGAAACGTGCCTGTTTCATTTTCGTTTGTAATCATTTTTGCGGGACGTTAAGGGGATAGAAGGATTTGTCTTGCCGAATGGATTGCTGGATCAGTATGGTCATTATTCATGTTACGAGCAATTTATTCTCCTTGAAGGCTACGTTATAACATGAATTATTCCTCAGATGCTATCAGGATGAAATTACGGGCATTACACTGCCTGAATTGATGTGATTCGAATCAGTTTGTCAGCTTAAACTGGCAAAACATAATGTATGAGTTCCTTTGGGTCAGCTAGTCAACAAACTGATCATCCAACAATTCGTTAGATGGAGGGTCCCTAGTAAATATCAATAAAAATATATGGAAAGATACATGTTGTATTGTTTTTTTTTACTTGTATTTTCTAAGCAATAACAGGCCAATTGAGTTGGACTTCAATGAGCAATTAAGTTTTCGTCTCGATATCCTTAAAAAGTTTTAAGAAAGTCACGAATTTGGTGACGATACGTGAATATATATATATATATATATATATATATATATATATATATATATATATATATATATATATATATATATATATATATATATATATATTCAAATAGATTTCTTTATTGACTTCAATTATTATAAATTTACATACATAGAAAACAACCTTTGAAGCAGTGCAAATGCCAGCACTGGTACCAAAGATATATAACATTCTCAGTTTGAAACCTTAGCTAAATTATAATATATAATAGAATATAATAACATAACATAAAATATACCCAACCAATAATCGTAAAAAGGAGGAAAGAGAAAAAATAAAAAAAAAGAAGAAAACATCAATTCCATCGCCACCCTCAAAATCAAAACAAATACAAAATATCATCCAGATCCTCATCCACTACACAAGCGGCAAAAACATATTATCTTCTCATTGTAACAAATAATTCAAGTACGCCTGAGAAACTATTAACGGAGATCATGTATTTAATCGCCTCGGGTAGGTCATTATATGCTGTTGCGACTCGATACGCTGGATTACGCTAACCTACATTAGTCCCAATATTATCCTAATAGATCTCATGTTGAGTCCTAGTGAAATGCCCGTGAATATTTTCAGAAAAGACGATTTTTATGTTAGATTTCTGGATTTTATTAGTCACTTTGAACATATATTTACCCTGCTCAAGTATCAGCAATTCTTGGATTGATTGGGCCGATACTTGGTGTAAATTAATAAACATATTGAAACAATGGTTAAAAATAACAAATTTACACATTTATTATAAGAAATAACGCATGACGCACGTTTCGGTGGAACTTTAGATGCTAATGGAAAACTAACTATGATTCTCTGTTATATCGAAAACAAGAAATGACAAATTATGTAGAAGGGGTAAATACAAAGATGGTTACAAATAATTATTAGAAAAGGAAAAACCAATTCTGAACTGCTAGTCAGGTAGTTCGGTAATTTTGAAAAGATTAAGAAGGGGGCTTGAAGTGTGATCGATTTGGCTATTCAATAGCAGACCGGAGTGCTTGTATTTATTTATCTGTAATGATTCTAAAAAATTAAGTTTAATTCCGTTACTTTCAGTATTTAATATTTTAAAATCGAAATTGAATGTGTGATTTTCTTGGATTAAATGGTTTGCATAATGTGAATCCGACTTCTGATTAACAGAGCTACGTTTGTGTTCTGAAATTCTAGTTTGAAAACTTCTAAAAGTTCAATGTAAAACTTATCACAATCGCCACAATTAATTTTATAAACTCCTGATTTGTTATCTTTATGAACTTTGGATTTATTATTTTTTATATGATTTCCTAAATTATTACCGGTACGATAAGCAATGTTAATGTTGTGCTTAGCTAAGAGAGATTTAAGTTTTTTACCCGGACAAATTTTGTCTCCGGGGAAATCAAAGATGAGCAATCTATTAAAACGAATCATAGTTAAAAATTAATTTATAATCCTAAGCCGTATACAAGCTAAATCCAGAGAGAAACTTGCTCAATACACATAAGGTTTCTCCTCTGACCAAAATAAAGTATAATTTTAAAGATGTGACTTTCTCCTTCTTTTAAAAATTCCTGATGAAAAAGAAAGACATTTTGTTAGAAATTGGCAAGTCTGAAAAATATCCAGTTAAGTTAAATTAGTAAAAAGAACTCGACCTCGTTAAAATTAAAACTTTTTACTTACTTTCAATAATTTATAGTTATAGTTAATAAACAATTTAGGCTTTTGGTTACCTAACCTATCTAACCGAACTAGATGACCTATCCTATAATTTCTTGTTACAATGTAGAATGTAGTCTATTTGATCTAATTTGATCAAAATTTATCATTGTAAGTTGCTTTTTATTGGATGATACCAAAAAGAAGTTTTTCTGATTATTTTTGTTACCAGATTACCTCAAAAAGAGAAAACTGTAAACTGTGTTATATTAGTAGATATTTAATTTTTTTGTTGTTGTTTGTTTATATCGCAAACAAACGGTTTAAAGTTTAAATAAATGAAAAAAATAAAATTTGAACGTTGTTTTATTTTATTCGAAAAATATATATTTTACGGGGTATCCGGGAAATGACTAAATTTCACCCAAATGTCCGGGGTTTTTATTTATATATATTTTTGTCCGGCGTCAGCAATTTAGATGATGGCAACCCTACATATACATCACATCATATATATATATATATATATATATATATATATATACATATATATATATATATACATATATATATATATATATATATATATATATATATATATATATATATATATATATATATATATATATAGATATATATATATATATATAATATATATATATATGAATATATATATATATATATATATATATATATGATTATATATATATATATATATATAAATATATATATATATATATATATATATAAATATATATATATATATATATATATATATATATATATATATATATATATATATATATATATATATATATATATATGTATATATATATATATATATATATATATATATATATATATATATATATATATATGTATATATATATATATATACAGCTTGAGTAAACTTCAAAGTTATTACTGATTTACGATTTTTATTTTTTTGTTATCTTTTGAAAACTATGAAAACTACTCTCAACACAGAGTTAAATCAATAGATTTTCACGCCCAGTTTTTGGAACCAGGTTTCGCATCCGTACTTCATGGTTGGTAGTATATAATGGTCAACTTCTTTTTCTCTAGGAGTAGGGGCATTCTGGATTTAAAGAAGGAATTTCTTCCTAGAACTATCATTCCATCTTGATTCTTCTAACAATTTCTGAAAGTAGTGAGTCAGATTTATGTTTAGGAACAGAAAAAAGAATTAAAGAACAAATGCGCTCTTCTGAAAATAATTTAAAATATGAGAATAAAGGTTATCATTATTATAAATATAGGTACATATATTTACTAATATGAAAAGTGACGGACGATAAGTGGGGGTCCTCGAAAAATGTTTGAAAATAAGTAGCAAAGTGGAGTCTCGGAACATTTGAACGCCAAAAACGGCCGATGCATTTGAATGCCAAGATAATAATTGAACTAGGAGTTTTGAAATAACACAGTTATTTATTCGTATTAATATTTTGACTGAGTTCAATGTTTCATATCTCGGAATAGGCGATGGAACTTAAGTTAGAAGTTAGGTAATTTTAGAGTAGGTATTTCAATATCAAATATCATTAGTTTAGGCAAATATTATATGTGACCTATATTGTCAAAACGGAACAAACGGCTAGGATATTTCTCTCAGAAACGAGACTGTACTGTTAAAAAACGGGGACGTCTTACTAATAGGTATGCCAAAGATATCCATGAAAGCCATTAGCAAAACAAAAATTTTCGAAATGAAAGAAGGGATTCATTGTGTTAGACATGTTTATATATTAAAAGAACATGTGTATATTATTCAGTATCTATTTAGAGCTTAGGTCAATAGTTCAATGTAAGATGAACTTGCGAATATTTCTATATTCGTACGTTCAATGAACTTGTTCTTTATTGAACCTGAAATTTTCTCAGTTAGCCTCATTATATTCAAAGAGCTAAATTAGTGAATGAATTTCTCTTCATTTTCATTAATTTGTGTTGTGCTATATCGGGATATAAACAAACGTGACATTCAGTGCTTTGCTGACTGAAATAAGACTTCAGTTTATCTTCGCGTTCCATCACAACAAGCTTAGGCTCAAACGCACATTTTGCCGAAATTGCCCGTCGCTTCCAAGGTTTCACAATAACGCGTCGTTTCCGGGAAACATGCTGGCAAGTAGCGATCTTAACTTCAAGCGTAGATTTACGCGCGGACTGTTTTTCATAGTTCAAGTGGATCCGCTAATATTACGAGATGCGAGATGGAGTCTACCTAATGGGTTTAGTCTGTAGTTCAGGAGGTTTCTGACGTGCTGTTCTGCCGACCGAGGTATTCCATTAGGAGAACAAACAGTGGCGTAGAGAGTTTTGAATAATCTTATGGTAAAAGTTAATTCTGTTTTGGATTAATGAAGTGCTAAGACAAGTTCCGCTCTCAGGCAAATATCTGAGAAAATGTCAAGCATTGTTTTGTCTTGAATATGTTTTGACAACAACAATTTGAAATACGAATCATTTCAGCACATCTCGGGAAGTTTTCTTGATATAGTCCAAGAGCTAGCAGGAAAAAGTGGTCATGATCGAACACCCGGCTGGATTTGAGATATATTAGGAAACTTTATTCGCTAGTCACAAAAATCCCACCTCTTGCTACTGAGTCTGGGGCGTTTGGAAATGGCAGCCGAAAAAGTCTCGCTTATTCTTTATTACCAAGAAATGATCGAACACCCGTCTTAAAATTGGTTTGCAGGTCAACTTTTATGCGAGGATAACGAAAAAATTATTCCAAGACGTTTTTCACGGAACAAGGGCGAGCAAGAGCGTTGAAAGTAGGCCGGAAAATTCATGCTCGGGGACATGATCGAACACCCGTCTGTAACTTTGCATAAGCAATCTTTAGCTATAGAATAAGCTAAATTCAAAAAGCCAGACGTTTTGATCCGATCTAAGACACTGAAAGATGATTACAAAGATTGACTCTCGGCTCGGTGGTTCAGCAACATGGCGGCCTCTTGAGCAGCCGCTCGTCGCACGATTTGAATTACGCTAATCTTTCAATTGACGCGTGATTTGCTTTTACGCCAATATTATTAATTATCACGAACCATTTAATTGTTTATTTATAAAATTTAATTATTATGATGGAAAATTAAGACGGATACTATAAAAATTAATGAAATGTAAGAGTGCCATAACAATAACTATACGAAATAGGAAATTGTGAAGTATTTTATCAATTTATGTAATAAAATTATTCAAATTAACAGAGATGGTAATCAAAATTGAACATTATTTTGAAGAAATATTGTTGAAAATTAGAAGCAAAACAAAAATGTAGAGTAAAACAAAAATATTTCGTTGAAATACATGAAAAAAAGTACATTATTCAAAAACATAATCGCTATCGTCACAGCTATCATCGCTATCACATTCACTTCCATCGTCGCTATAAGTGTTATCATTGTCCTCGGTGTCCGCTTGGTCACCTGAAAATAATCAATATATTTATGAACGTACTGGTTTTAACTTTTTAAATGTCCATTTTATTTGTTGTACCTGTATCTGCATTATCATCAGCGAAATTGGCATCATCTTCTATTATTATATCTCCAACCGTTTCTGGCCATTGATCGCCTTCGAACCAGAGACTTTGCTCATATTGTTTAGAACTCAACGCTGTCACGTTGCTATAACAGCGTGGATGATAGCCAACTGAATCAATTTTTGACAGACGCACTGTGTTGTATTTGAGTTTTAAAACTCTACGCACTTCCAAAGCGGACTTACATTTCTTGAAATTTGCATCATTAAATGGTAATACTTTATCTGAAGAGTTACAGTTCGGTAGAAAACACTTAATTTGAGGTGGATCAACGTCCATCTCATGGCCCGGAAATAGTTTAGAATTCGACGCCATGGCCGAGTGATGCTCACTCGGCCGATTTTACTGACGAACTGTCGAAAGATGCTTAGCGATGCACAGTGTTGCCAACCCCAACTTAGTGAAAAACTACATATGTGCTTCGCAAAAACTGTAGATTTTAATTTGAAAACAGTAAATGTACAGTCTTTTCTTAATTTATGGTTTCAAATTTCATTTAAAGGTGGTAATCAATAGAACAAACATTGGAAATCAAACTTTTTATCAAATTATGATTTGAAAGTTATTGAAATTAAAACATATACAGCATTCATTATGTGACACATGTTACAAGACTATACAATCACCTGCTATTTCGCTCTCAATCTGCAAATTTTCTTGATTTTCGATCTCTTCATTGTTTTTGAGATCGTACATAATTTTATTGAACTTTTCGTAATCAATTTCGAAACAATTTTCAATTTCAGATCTCGTATGTAGAGTGCCTTTTATTGAGCTCGTAGACAGTTTATTTCTTATTTTTGTTTTCAAACAAGCGCTCTACCTTAGCAGTGCGGCAGACACAGAAGTTCTTTGGTAACAGTTCGCGAAACCTTGTTTACTTCGTTATATTGTCCGTGCATATACTTGGAATGATATAACAGTTCGTAGTAGATGACGCTAGCATTTAAAATTAAAAAAACTGTAGATTTGGAGGCCAAAACTGAAAACTGGGAACATTTTGAAAAAACTGTAAATCTACAGTTAAAACTGTAGAGTTGGCTACACTGGCGATGCACCCCCTGCAACGTTCCCTCATCCACTTTCACTCACCATCGCAAAATTTTCTTTAACTGTGGGGAGGGGAGACGGGACGCCTCGAGATAATGAGAAAATTCATAAGGCCCGTTTCTAAAAGATTGCCCCCCCCCCCTACTAAACTACTATTCATTGAAAATAGTTAGTTGTCTTAGTTTATGGGCAAAAAAATATATAGATAAACGTCAAATAAACAAGACATTTATGTAATGAATATGATTTTGTGCTAATTTTTATATTAAATTAAAAATTATTAATGTTGTTATACACTCTTACACTTATATATTACATAATTTTCCATTATAATATTTAAAATTTATAAATAAACAATTAAATGGTTCGTGATAATTAATAATATTGGCGTAAAAGCAAATCACGCGTCAATTGAAAGATTAGCGTAATTCAAATCGTGCGACGAGCGGCTGCTCAAGCGGCCGCCATGTTGCTGAACCACCGAGCCGAGAGTCAATCTTTGTAATCATCTTTCAGTGTCTTAGATCGGATCAAAACGTCTGGCTTTTTGAATTTAGCTTATTCTATAGCTAAAGATTGCTTATGCAAAGTTACAGACGGGTGTTCGATCATGTCCCCGAGCATGAATTTTCCGGCCTACTTTCAACGCTCTTGCTCGACGTTGTTCCGTGAAAAACGTCTTGGAATAATTTTTTCGTTATCCTCGCATAAAAGTTGACCTGCAAACTAATTTTAAGACGGGTGTTCGATCATTTCTTGGTAATAAAGAATAAGCGAGACTTTTCCGGCTGCCATTTCCAAACGCACCGAGCTAGGCCAGCAAGAGGAGTAGATGTCTTTTTGACTCGACAAGTTTCCTGAAATATCTCAAATCCAGCCGGGTGTTCGATCAGGACCACTTTTTCCTGCTAGCTCTTGGACTAATATGTGTTTGGTAATACTTAAAATACTTCACATACGAGTGAATGTATTTAATAATATTATTTGATGCACAGTAGCTTTTTTAAAGCTTCTAGCACAAGGTATCCTCAAGATAATTTCAAAGTTTATCCTTGACCTAATGAATCCGACAAATTAAGGAATCGTGGAATATTCGCCAATTGCAATAATAGCATTTCCATTTCTGGACTAATAGTTCATACTCGAGTCTTGATTGTTCAAAATCTGTTACTAGACTAAATTTTCCAACGGAAAACTGCAATAATGCTCTTCGAAGTGGATAAAAATCATTTCGCCTATTCGAGAACTCATAGTAAGCAGTTCAGTGATTATATATAATTTATCTTGCGGGCAATACAGTCCGCAGAAAAATTCAATATTTCTTCTGGACTTCATGATCTATAGAAAATAATCATTGATCTTCTATGTTTCACGATCTATAAAAAAATATTATATATCTTCAAGTCAATAGACAAAAAAGGTTTCCTTCTAGGCATTATAGTCATTTCGAATCAGGCATGCAATGAGTATGTATCAAATATAACTTAATTTGCATTTCGGTAGAAGAGCTTCTAATCTAGAGTCTGTAAGTCAAGCTAGTTCAGAACCTATTGGCGTCCGAAATTAAGATCGTAGCGCCGAAACGGCTAATATCGGTACTAGAGCATGGGCCATTAGGAGTTTGTTTACATTGATTGGTAATGGTATTTACGCTCATTTCATTTTGAGTTTTCGAAATTTTAGCTTCGTAATTTGTGTTTTTTTTGGACTTCGTGTTTTCCAGTGGTTCATTGTGTTTCGATTGAGGACAATATTATCTCTGTTCAACAGTAGATAACCTACCTACATCAAGTTGAAATTTACACTGAGTTTTTATCATTGAACATGAAAATCAATAATAAAATAAAGTAGAGGACGAATAAATTAATTGATCGAAGGAACTATGTATACCTCATGAAAAGGCTGTATGATAAAACACCTATTTATTTAAAAAATGAAAAACTTTCAAAAGTTTCAAGAAAACATCTCTGATATGTCTTCTTTCATTACGAACTGAAGAATTTTTGAGAATAATGGACAAAACTAAGTACCTTCAAGCAAAACTGAAAGAAACATGAAATAAAAGGAGAATTAATATGAATACTCTACTTGAATGGTTTCAACGTAATAAGTTATTATATTTTTTGAATTTTCCTGACGTATAACAGCTATCTTAAAAGTACGGTGGACTTCTGGGAGTCTGGTTTTTTTGATAGAATCTCTGTTTTCCTGATTATATAATTGAATATTTTAGTTTTTACCTAGCTATAGAGTCAAGATTTATTTCATATTCTTGATGTTATGATAAACTGTTATTTTGGTTGTGCAAATAAACATCATTTGTTATTATTATTTTAATAGTATCTCTGGTTGTTACATGAAAGAGAATACAATAATCTAGAATCTCTGGATGATGGCCCAGATGCAGATTCCGATAAAAGTGGAACATTTTTCGTTGGAATAGCATTGGACTTCAAAAACTCTACGTTTTCGGTTAGCTGAAAATTGCACATCATTAGTTGGTATAATTCTATATGGAAAAATCCACAAACTTACTGCAGGGAAAATAATTATTCTCGGTAAACTGTAAAGAACAACTCTCTTATGTTCAGACATTTTTTTTCAATCTTCAAGTTATGAATCCACACCTTTCTTCTGTCCATCATTTCCTTGTTTTTCAATTTTGTTTGAAATACAACTTTGAATTGTCCAGCTTTCGGAAGGTATGTAAGCTATATTCGGGTTTTTTTTTGCCGAAGATGAACAATAGAATACACAACAATAGTGATTCATCTCTTTTGAACGTTTGTTAACGATCCAAAATACAATTAAAACTCAACAACTTCTCATATGAAATACACGTAAACAGATGTAAACAAAGAAATCTATCTCCCATGCTCTAGTAATATTCGACACCGGTAGGGGGCGTATCGCTTATTATGTTTTTCCAATAGAAGATTTTTTTCTATGCTGATTAGTGGACACTATCACATCAGGAAAGAGTGATATGTCCCTCCATAGGGAGGAAAAGTACTTTTCCTCCCTCTCATTTCAAATATGTAGGTTGCCTTACTGACTGATAGTTAACATAAACTGATATTTATAAAGTTTCAAACAAGGTTCAATTTAGGGTAGAAGGAAAAATCTTATGTATTACATGGGAGTAAAGTGCCTTTGGATGTTTACTGCCCGACGCGAATCGGATTATTAGAATAACTAAATTAATTTTATTCCAAATTGATACTATTTTTGCGTTAAACTTGTTTTACAATAATTAATATGACTTACTACTAGGGCTACTAACCCTCCCGGATTGCCCGGGAGATTCCGTTCATAATGGTTATACTCCCGGGTTACAATAATTTCTCCGGTTTTCTGAAATTATATACGTAACCGTCGCTCTAACAAAACTTCGATCTTTAATGAATATGATTTTATGGTGAAAAACCGTCAAATATTAGACACCCCTCCCCTAGTCGACTACCCTACTTACCACTGATAAGCTTTATTTAGTCATATTGGTTTCTTCAAAAAAATTGATGTTTATAAGACAATATGGTGAAATAGCTCATTAAATCCAACAAAATGTTCGGGAAAATATTGAACACAGCTTTTTTCACTGTTTAGCAGTAAATGGCTTGTAATCTGCATATTTAATTGACTGAAATTCGTTTCAATACTTTATAATTGTGGATTGATTGGGCCGATACTTGGTGTAAATTAATAAACATATAAAAACAATGGTTAAAAATAACAATTTACACATTTATTATAAGAAATTACGCATGACGCACGTTTCGATGGAACTTCACCTTCTTCAGATGCTAATGGCAAACTGAATTTGCCATTAGCATCTGAAGAAGGTGAAGTTCCACCGAAACGTGCGTCATGCGTTATTTCTTATAATAAATGTGTAAATTGTTATTTTTAACCATTGTTTCAATTACTTTATAATTGGATTTTTAGCAACCATTCAAACAAGGTTTTCACATTTAATTAAACACAGAAAAATTGTATTTAACATGTTTGTGAGACGAATCGGAATACCTTCAACATGATGTGCCTTAAACTTCCATGTCATTTTGATTTTTGAAGGAGTTACCATGTAGTACCATGTTTAGGGCGATCACTTCACATCTATGAATTTACGATTAAAAGATGTCTCCGTCAAAAGTAAAATCGACCTATCTTGTGGTTTTCCAGTAAATCTCATAGGCGGACTGGTTCAAATGAGCCAATCGTTATAAATATATACATAAATATATATATATATATATATATATATATATATATATATATATATATATATATATATATATATATATATATATATATATAAATATATATATATATATATATATATATATATAATTATTTATTCGAATTGTTGTTGCCTGTGAACTATTTCTAATCTCTTGACAATTATTAGCAATAACAAGCTTGTTGAATCTCAAAAAACTCGATTTTATTAGAAAGTTTACGCGAAACGTCAACTTTTTAATAAAATCGAGTTTTTTGAGATTCGACAAGCCTGTTATTGCTAATAATTGTCAAGAGATTATATATATATATATATATATATATATATATATATATATATATATATATATATATATATATATATATATATATATATATATATATATATATATAAATATATATATATATATATATATATCTATATATAAAATTTGTTACCTTTTTATTTTTATATTTTATATATGTGTATATTTTTTTAAATTATTGATCGTGTAACAGACAAACTTTAAATTCATCCTTTCGTTTTCATTTCGTTTTTGGTTAGATATAGTTTATGTACTTTCAATTAAGGCTAAATGACATTATTATGATTATTATTTTTTATGTTCAAGAGTTTGACGTTTGGGTTCGCAGACCGAGGTTAGACCGGAGGAAGAAGATTATGTCTATGTTCGAATGAAATTTCAAAGTTTTCAAACAAATAATTGTTAAATAGGAGATAAAATATAGTTAGTAATTAATATTCTTTCGATCTACCTTCGGACTGTGACACCCGTGAATGCGAACTGATGAAAATGATGGAATTAACATCCTTGAATGCAACCTCAAATTCGTGAGTAAATCCTTTGTAATCCAAAGAAAAAATTTTTGTTTCTCCAACTGGTTTATTGTAGCATCTCCTGATGAAGGGATTAATAAATCCAGAAAGCTTGAGATAGAGGAATAAAGTATACAATTATTTCACCCAGACCGCAATCCCAAATACTAATATTGGTGTCTTAATTAGTCAAATAACCATATATATATATATATATATATATATATATATATATATAAATATATATATATATATATATATTTATATATATATTTATATATATATATATATATATATATATATATATATATATATATATATATATATATATATATATATATATATATATATATATATATATATATATATAGAGAGGAGAAGGTGGTAATGTGGCCCCTGCAGCTATTTTGGCCCCCCTCAATATTTGTTTATTGAAACAGTGCCATCTAGTGAGAAGTAGTAAAACTGGTAAATAACGTGACTAAGGCAATTTATATCTAACGCCGACGCTAGAGGGCTTTTCATATATTTGTAATACAAACAAGTCGTAACGGATACTGGCGAAAACTTTTCACGTGGGTTGTTTGTAATCCATAATTGTTTAACAAATTGATTTTGGATGCACCTGCCGCATTGATTGTACGTAGTGAACGTTAGTAACTTGGATCGTAAGGTTAGTATCATTCAATAAGTTGTTCATTTAAAAACTTATCATGTGATTGTGAAATGTCCCTGATTGTTAATATGGCCCCCTAATATTGTATGTTTTATGACCCCAGGGGCCATATTAGATATACGTGTGGCTTTATTCATTATTTTGTTTTGCTTCTGGTTTCAGATGCCGTGAAAGAGCTTAACGCCTACTTCGAACAAAATTTAAAAAACATGGGATCCAGAAAAAATGAAACAAGCAGTTCAAGCCGTCCGAGATAAAACTATCGGTTATAAAAAGCAGTAAAACCTTTTGCTATCCCTAGATCTACGTTGACGTGTCTTGTAAAAGATACTGGAGAATCTTTAGACATGATAGTGAATAAACCACTTGGAAGGAAGCCTATCTTGCCATCACATTTAGAGAAACGTTTACTTGACTATATATTGTACATGGAGGCGAAATTTTATGGATTGACTAGACAGGATAGCAGTAAATGGTTTTCGTGCCACGGGCATATACCCATTCAATCCACAAATCTTCACCGATGTTGATTTTTTGGCAGATGCACAAAATAACGCAAGCACGTCTGCCACAAGTGATCCTAATAATCAGAGAGAAGCAGAAGTTGTCCAGGATTCGGCTGAAAGATTTGAAACTGTCGAAAGTCAGTCAGAAGACTTGGATATCCTTCCAGTTCCTGGCGTCAAACGAAAGACTTCTAACAGAGGAAGAGAAACTACGACTGCAAAGGTTATAACGTCTTCTCCTTACAAAAACCAGTTATCGGAATCCTTGGAATTAGCAGAAACTCGAAGAGGACGAGGACGAGGACAAGTACTTGGACGTAGCCGGGGTAGAGGTCATGTTCGCGGACGTGAACCCATCAGCTCTGATGAGAGTGACAGCTCGAATGACCATGAAATCAGGAGCAATAGCTGTGATAATTCAGATTATGGAAACGATCTGCAAGCAGATAGGCCTGCCGAAAATGAAGATGTAAGTTGTATTTTCTGCGACACTGCTTACTCCGATGATCGACGAGGCGAAGAGTGGATACAATGCCAAAGTTGCCTTCTATAGGCTCATAACGCCTGTGCGGGACCTGAAGAAGAGCACTATATCTGCGATTTTTGTCGTTAATTTTTTCGTACTTTCAATATGGCCCCCAGGGTGCCATAATACCCCCTTCATATCTCAATTAGTTGAATTTGTACTTTTCTAAAATAATAAATTTTCACAACAAATTAATTGGATTTCATCAAATACAAACTCAAACACGAATGAACAGATAATTGCTCAATCTTTTAACGTATAATATCAATTTATAGACCTATTATTTCAAATATTATAAGCTAAAAACAAAATGGGGGGTCACATTACCACCTTCTCCTCTATATATATATATATATATATATATATATATATATATATATATATATATATATATATATATATATATATATTATATATATATATATATATATATTATATATATATATATATATATATATATATGAATCCAGTATATTCTCATATGATTTATATTTATTTCCATTATTTTCTATATTAATACTTATAAAACTCTCTCTAATGATATATTTTGTGGGTAAAATTGCCTCTCATCGATAATTCTACTTTCAATTTTTCCCTGCAATTATTATAACTCAATTTCAATGTACGCCACTGATAATAAGATTCCAATAGCGAAGATTCCGAAAGCGATACGTGAAGCGGCAGTTCCTTTTTTCTGTGGGTAATTTATAAAATCCCCCGCAGCCTCGCCAAATATAAAAAACGAACGCAATTACTACATGAAATATCGGTTATCAATCAGAAACTCACAATGAAAAAAACCACCTTGAATCCATAGGAGATTTTTCAGATACTTATATATGTAATCACGAATGTTATGCTCGGCTTCTTTGAGACAAATTCACCGAATCAGATACTTATGCAGATTTTCATCCATTGTTGCTTATGGCTCTTCATTCCTCACAATAAATCGTCCAACAATCGCTTTCATAAATTTTTTGTTTTTAAATGGTTTAGTGGAATGAAGTCCGCCACACTCGTCTTGTGGAGCAAAAAGTGAACGTTTGTGAATCAGGAGGGCTAGGTTTGATTACTTATTATGTATGGATGTTTGTGTATGTCTATGAGTTAGTGGTTCATACAATTTAAATAGTTGGGTAATGTACATTTTTTACAAGCCCATTGGCCGTTCTTAACCAGCGTTAAAGTGTAGGTCCCTAGTGAGTTAAAAACAAAGTCCGTTATCGTACGTCAAACTCCAGATATGAATGAAAACTTGACCTCAGTGGCGGCTCGTGAGGTTTTGGTTTGAGGAGGCTACAAGAGGTGTTAAAAAATACACCATACGCGAAAATTTTTAGAATTTCAAGGTCAACCGCCTAATAATTTAAAGAAAATCAAAGTAAAACAAGCACCCTAAGCTATTAATTTGTTTTCACTTTCGAGTGTCTACCTTGAGACCTACAACTCCTATTTACAATATTCACAAAAACTCTTCTCAGCCAATTAATCAATTTATCTATTCATCAAATTTTTTTTCTTTCACAAAATAGGTACCTACCTACCTACTTAACGAATTTTTTAACAGCTAGTGAGAGCAAATAAAAAGTTATTATATATATTTTTGAAGATAAACGGGATTCTGCGATCTTTAACGTTAGCAAAATGATCTATAATATCCTCATAAAATTTTTTGTCTTTCGCCAAAAGTTTTACCAATTCCTTTTCAATAGACAACAAACTAATATTTTTCAAACGATCCTGGCTCATTGAATTTCGTAAATAAGTTTTAATTCTCTTCAGAGTGGAAAACGAGTACTCTACGGAAGCCGATGTCACCGGGATAGAAACAATTAGACATAAGAGTTTATAAACTTGGGGTAAATCTTGATTCAAATCATTATCAAAAAGGTATTTAATAAAACTCACATGATTTTCATTTTGCCCCAAAATTTCATTGTCATTATAAACAACACACAGTTCACTTTTTATGGCCACCTTATCAAAAAAAGAGTATTTTTGACATAAATTTTCCAAAAGGTTATCTCGAAAATTAGCCGAGAATCCGGTTAACAAATTTTTATTGAGTAAGTCGTAGAAATGCAGTTCTTTCAAATCAGAGAACCTTATTTCTATTTGACCCCTAATAGTATCCAAAATTTCATAAAATATTTGCATATAGTGAAGCTCCATATCTGCGTAACTGAATTTCTTTCGTTTTGGTCTAAATTGAGTCGTATCATCAGTAGTTTGAAATACAGAAAATAGTTTTTGAAATAAACTTCTGCACGAAATTCTGAAATTTTTTCCAAAACAATCTTGAACTGATTTCGTGAGTAAATTACATCTGAAAACTTGTGCTGTAAGATTTGAAAAAACTATTTCTGTTTGTTCAAAAATTAATTTAAAGATGTTTAAAAAATATATAAATTCCTTATCTTGTAATTAAGATATTAATCCGCGTGCTGTATTTAAAGTTACTTTATCGGTGAAAAAATCCTCACTTTCAACTAGGTATAGAAATAGATCCTCAAATCCTAAGCGGCCCCAAACAGAGACATTTTCACTAGTAAAAAGTAAACACTGCCAACAAAATAATTTTTTACCTGTGATTCGGTTAGGCAAGGATGTCTCTCATAATTCCTTGTATTAAAACCGCGGTCACCATTGAAATTTTTGAAATTAACTTCAGTAACCAAACTCATTTTAAAACAATACGCGAGCAATATAATTAAACACGCTGCCATTAGTAACTACGATCACACTACGATTCAATTAATGCTTTCCAACGAATTCACTCGATGTCACGCGAAATTCTATAGTTGTGATTGGTCGACATTGTATGAGACTGGGTTCCTATCCGTGTTGCCATTTACATGTGTTTTGCTTTTCTATTGCAATGAAGTATTCATTCGGAGTATTTGCACCGTTGTTTGCTTTTCTGTGGCAGGCATAATGAACGTTGAGAATATACCTTTCTAAGCCTCCGCAGCGTTGCCACAAATCTTGAAATGAATGAAATGCAGTAAATGTAAATACCTTCTATCTTAATTAATAAATTATATTATATAATGTAGGTTGAAAGGAAGATAGGTGCATAAAATAATATGAATATGCTGAATGCTGACTATTCAATATAATATATTAGTGATACACGGAATATTATTGAGGAGGCTTAGCCTCCTTAGCCTCCTTTGACTAGCCGCCCCTGCCTGAAACTCTGTCTGCTACGACCAACACGAAAGCATTGTTATGCGTGTGCATCATGTATGTAAGTTAGATAAGTAGCAGTGCTTGTAAAGCAAGGTACATGAATATAAATATAATATCACTATATTATTATTATAGATTATGTATAATTCTGAAGTGGAGAATTGATTATTATTAATAAAAAAACATGTTTGATTTTAACGAAATAATTAATATGTGATTAAATCTATGACGCTGTATTTTACGAAACACCGCGTCAATTCTAGTAATCGTTAAAACATGTTTTTCTCTAATAATAATTTTAGAAATAGTCTACTAATAATTCGTGTAATAAAAATCAGGGTCCGGAATGAAGAAAGTAAGAAAACAATTTTTGAACAATTTTGATTTTTGTTCATACAATAAACTAACGACTTCAATATAAACTTTTCTGATAAAAACATAGATCCATTGTTTCAATTTCGTCTGGATAAATTTGATTTATAAATTGATAAAATCTAGAAGATAGAATAGCACCAACGATGCACATTTTTCGAGACACTTTTTTGAATCGCAATCATATGTTTTCTACTGTAGTTGCCACAAACCATTAATTACCAATATTGAATGTGATGATAAAGTTCATAATAAGTTCATATTCTCATAATAATTAATCAAGAAATTTTAAGATATAATGACAATTTTATTAACATTCCTTCATTTATTTATTTTTTCATTTGATTACTCCCAAACTTTAATAATATATTTTATTGGGTCTGCTGTTTTTACATATTATATAGGGAACCGGGTGTCCCGCAACAACATTCAAAAAAATATTCTATGGATAAACTAATGAACAAATTATAAGGAGATTAATATTGACATGAAGATTGAAATATAAGGAATGAATGAATTTTTCATTTAGTCATAAAATAACCACATTTTCTGAGAAATTAAAATTATCTAAATATATTATAGTTTGAAACTAGAGATCGATGATCTGTAATCATATTTTTCGTAATGAAAATACTTCATTTGGAGTAATTTTTGTCCTCCGCATTTTTCAAGACTAAAACAGTCATGATATCCATTTGTCATATTCCAAAATTTATAAAATCTTAGAATTGGAAATGAAGAATTTTCGATCTTACCGCTACTTTCTGAAGTTTGGAGATGCCACAATTTGAACTAAATTTAACCAAATTTTGAAAATTTCTTGCTGCCTCAAAAGCTACGTCAGATACCAAATTTCAGTTCATTTTGTCTAATGACAAAATGGTGATATATATATATATATACATATATATATATATATATATATATATATATATATATATATATATATATATATATATATATATATATATATATATATATATATATATATATATATATATATATATATATATATATATATATATATATATATATATATATATATATATATATATATATATATATATGTATATATATATATATGTATATATATATATATATATATATATATATATATATATACATCTGGCATACCTTGTTGCGTCCTTTCATAAAACAACCTTATTGCGTCCCGCAGAAATACGCTACTTAGGAAGAATCTGATTAAAGTATATTAATCTACGCAAAAAATTGGGTAAATCCCTCGTTTCAGATCTCCAATATCTTCAAGAATAAGAAAGGAATATACATGTACCATATGACGTCCTTTCATCTTGCTATCATTATTGCGTCCTGTGAATATACTGCTTTCACATTCAGAACAATATTGCGTCCAAGTTTTATTCGTTCTTTCATACTCAGCATGTTATGGCGTCCAGTGCTGTTGCCGAGTTCATCAATTTTCCTGAATATCCTTATATGAGAATATTCGACCATTATGACATTATCACAAGGTCAACATGCTTTTCTAGGGGCAAAGCTTCGTTAGTAACTCGTAAGTAACTATTTGCAACCTAAAAATTTTCGTTTGTACCCTCAGCTTCAATGAAAAAATGACACCCCTAACATGCGAAATTAGCACCCGAATTTTCGAAAATGTGAAAATTTTTTTCTGTCATTCGTTAGCAACTCGTGAGTAACTAATTGTAACATCAAAATTTTCGTTTGTAACTTCACCTTCAATGAAAAAATGACAATGAAATACTGACAGAAAAACACCATATATCGATGGGCATCCAATTTAGAATACTAAAGAAATTTTGCGAATTATTGCAATTTTTCCTTTGTCGATTGGGTTAAAAACAAGAATTGAGTGTTACGAATAGTTTTCTACGAAGAACTACTGAGAGCAAAAAAATTTAGAATATTTGAAAATGTGGGTCCTAACTTCACATATTAGGGGTGCCATATGGTAACCACCTTAAATTTTCATGTTACTAACGAATGCAAAACAGATTTTAATTTTCGAAAATGTGGGTGCTGACTTCGTATGTTAGAAGTGTCACTTTTTTCATTGAAGAATAGGTTACTAACGAAAATTTTCTTGTAACAAATAGTTACTAACGAGTTACTATCGAATGAAACAAGTAATTTCTACATTTCCGTAAATGTGGATGTCCGTGAAGTTAGCACCCAGCGGAATGCAGTATTTTTCTCTCAGTATCCTTGAGGTACAAACAAAAATTTTGATGTGGATGCCCTTGAAATTAGTACCCAGCAGAATGTGGTGTTTTCCTCTCAGTATCCTTGAGGTACAAACGAAAATTCTGACGTTACAAATAGCTACTTACGAGTTACTAACGAATGAAAAAAAAATTATCATATTATCGAAAATGTGGGTGCTAACTTCGCATGTTAATGGTGACATTTTTTCATTGAAGGTGAGGTAAAAAACGAAAAGTTTTAGGTTACAAATAGTTACTTACGAGTTACTAACGAATGACAGAAAAAAATTTTTACATTTTCGGAAATGTGTGTGCTAACTTTGCATGTTAGGAGTGTCATTTTTTCATTGAATGTGAGGTTACAAACGAGAATCTTTATGTTACAAATTGTTACTAACGAGTTACTATCGAATGAAAAAAAAAATTTCTACATTTTCGGAAATGCCCGTGAAGTAAGCACCCAGCGGAATGCAGTATCTTTCTATCAGTATCCTTGAGGTACAAAAAAAATTTTTAGGTTGCAAATAGTGACTTACGAGTTACTAACGAATGAAAGAAAAATTTTTCACATTTTCGAGAATGTGGGTGGTAACTTCGCATTTCAGGGGTGTTATTTCCCATCAAAAAGTGAATGCCTAGCGAAATGTGGTATTTTTCTATCAGTATGCTTGAGTTACACACAGAAATTTTGATGTTACAAATAGTTACTAACGATTTCAAAAAAATTTCATCATTTTCGCAAATGCGGCTGCTAATTTCGCATGTAAGGCGTGTTATTTTTTCATTAAAGGTTGAGTTGAAAACAAAAGTTTGTATGTTACAAATAGTTACTAACGAGTAACTAACGAATGAAATAAA